>CM067312.1:36718483-36900663 GCA_034231615.1 Meghimatium bilineatum | reverse complement strand
ATATATATATATATATATATATATATATATATATATATATATATATATATATATATATATATATATATATATATATATATATATATAATGCGATTGTATAGAGATGCATTAGGATTACAAAACTAGTAATGTGTAATGTCCGTATATCCTTTGCGTAGCTACGTTTGTAACATCATGCAATCTATGCCTGTCCGTCTATCAGTCCACCCAAAAAGATTCACCTATTAATTCAATCAATATAGTCAATCCAATCTATTGTTCATGAATATTAAACAGAAGATTGGATTTTAAGATACAGACATAACACACACGTCTCATAGCAAGGACGTAGATACGACTTGGGTAAGGGACTTACATTAAATAATGTCAGGAGGTAGACATATTTACATTAAAAGAAACTTGTTGTCTAGCTTTCCTGCCTGTTTGTACGTCCGTTTGTCTTCCGTATGAGGGAGCTTTAATTAATATTCTTACTGTCAGCAAATTAAAAATGTATATTCACTACTACTCTGCATTTACATAAAACTGTAGCATTATTTCTATTCTTGTGCGATACACAATGTTAATACTTCTCTGAAGATTGAATTTGTTTGAGCAATGTTCGATCATTTTTTTAATTAGCTATACGGACATTACACATTACTACCTTGCGTGTCCGTGTGTTGCCAGGGCCCGAAAAGGGATCAAAGGATAGCAACACTGTTTACCTTCCATGCATGTCGTAAAAGGCGACTAAGGAGGTTATGGGATGGAGTTGGCTGTTCCATCCCATATAGGGTCAGCAAGACATGTTTCGGAATTAAGCATATATTGCAAGATTATGAATATATTGCACGAATATGAATCTTGCACAAATATGAATGTTGCACGAATATGAATATTGCACAAATATGAATATTGCACGAATATGAATATATTGCACGAATATGAATATATTGCACGAATATGAATATATTGCACGAATATGAATATATTGCACGAATATGAATCTTGCACAAATATGAATATTGCACAAATATGAATATTGCACGAATATGAATATATTGCACGAATATGAATATATTGCACGAATATGAATATATTGCACGAATATGAATCTTGCACAAATATGAATATTGCACAAATATGAATATTGCACGAATATGAATATATTGCACGAATATGAATATATTGCACAAATATGAATATTACACAAATATGAATATTGCACAAATATGAATATATTGCACGAATATGAATATATTGCACGAATATGAATCTTGCACAAATATGAATATTGCACGAATATGAATATTGCACGAATATGAATATATTGCACGAATATGAATATATTGCACGAATATGAATATATTGCACGAATATGAATCTTGCACAAATATGAATATTGCACAAATATGAATATTGCACAAATATGAATCTTGCACAAATATGAATATTGCACAAATATGAATCTTGCACAAATATGAATCTTGCACAAATATGAATATTGCACAAATATGAATATATTGCACGAATATGAATATATTGCACGAATATGAATCTTGCACAAATATGAATATTGCACAAATATGAATATTGCACAAATATGAATCTTGCACAAATATGAATCTTGCACAAATATGAATATTGCACAAATATGAATATATTGCACGAATATGAATATATTGCACGAATATGAATATATTGCACAAATGTGAATATTGCACGAATATGAATATTGCACGAATATGAATATATTGCACGAATATGAATATATTGCACGAATATGAATATATTGCACGAATATAAATATATTGCACGAATATAAATATATAAAATCTCTGACGGATGTCCCTACAACATGTGGTAACTGTTTCTGTTCTGTGTTGGTTGATAACTCTTCTTTTCATTCCTATATGCTGCTCGTGTTATATTACTACACTTCATTCCCAGTTTCTATCGTCTATCCATGGATATAGAAGAAGAAATATACCCCATATCTTCCAACTGATCTAATTACCTACGCAAGTGGTTGCGTCTGTGGGTCTCACTAATGACCCACTAGAAAATCACCCATGCAACAGAAAACCTTAGTGGATGACATGCCGTTATATTGAGGTTATCTTATTATAGAAGCTTCATGGCACGTCATCTATACAATTGTGCGTTTATTTTGCTGTTCAAATGTGTTTCATGTTTACCTGAATAAATATGTATTAATGGGAGGTTGTGGTTGGGAGGGAGTCAGAGATGTAATGTGCAACAATGGGGAGGAGGAAACTGACAGCACCGTTTTTTCCTATGGCGTAGACCCATCATAGAGGCACAGTGACTCATGACGTGACAATCCTTTTGACTTGAACATTTAGTTGCATGCCTGGAGCAATAGAGAAGTTCGGCATAACCAGTAGTCAATTGGTGGCGGGGAATGAGCACAGTGAACCCTATCTTGGCTACAGTGACTAGGAGCAGTGCATAGGTTGAAACCTACCTTCCTGGAGGTGTGATAGTTATTCTCTGGCTCTGTCCAGGGGTGGGCCGAAAATCCATAGACTTCCCAGCAATATAATGCAATTTAATGGCATTGGGTCAAAGGGCATGAGCCCATGAACCGCTGGATCAGCAACCAACCAACCAACCATCTAACTCCCTGATTGCCTTTAAAATATCAGTACCGCCCATTACACTACCACTACTTACTGTGACTACACTGACAAGTGTGCCCGTTTATTCGTATCTCATAACACCCACGGGTCCATGTACAAAAGTGAAGACAACTTTCCTCAGCACAGACGTCATTAACGACCTATGACGACGAAATAGCTCAACTGAATATGTCGAAGTACATTCATAGAATCGGTAAGAAAACCTGTAGCACTATATGCCGTATCTAGACTCTGGTCAGTGGCATTACATCTATCGTCATACTTCTAGTGGTTGCACAGAAATCATCACATTCTTCCCTAATACACTTCCTTCTTAATTGAGCCGGGAATGACCAGGCACTACGCAAGTGCCGAACCACAGCCCATCAGTTTAGACAATAATATATCCGTCCGAGAAATTCTTTCTGATCATACTCTGGATTTCTGAATCTGTGTGCATTGTAGTGTCATTGTTAGAAAGTGTGATGGCCACTTGAAAGAAGCTGTAAACTTGATATGCTTGCTTTCTACACTTCGTCCTGTTCTATACTGTTCTAAGATGTGCATACCAGTTTAATAACCTCATCGAACGACTACTGCCCCCTTTAAATCCGTTTTATTTATGGACGTCCTCTTGGACACGGTAGTAAGTAAAGTAACCCATAGCATTTATTAATGCCGTAGGGGTGTGAGATGTTAGCGATCTCACATTTCACAGGCTCTGCAAATGAGGGCGGTAGCCATCTCCTCTCCCTCGCAGTCTTTACTTCCCGGATTAATCCGGTACCCATTTAAGGCTGGGTCGACCTGGGAGCCGTTGCGATCTGAAAACATTTCCGCCTCAGCTGGGGAATGAACCCAGGATCACTCATATGCGAAGCCAGTGCGCTAACCACTGCGCTAACACGGTAGTGGGAGAAAGTTTTTAAAAAAAAAAAAAAAAAAATATGCTAAACAGGAAGAAATCAATAGTAATTGCTGACAATAAGAAACATTATTCCCATGTTTCAGCTTATTCCCGTGGCCTGGTGGTTAGACAATCGGTAACGCGAGTGATCTCATTTTGTCCGGCTCTGGCGGAGTGTTACAGAGCGCGTCCATGACGGCCGAAGTACCAAGTTTGATCCCCGCCACAGGCAATTGTGTAACCGGACCGTTCAGAAAGCAATAGCATTTGACCTATGCATTTATTTATATTGTCTAGAAAATCTCAACAGCTAAAAAACGCGGTGTTGATGGCTACGTCCTGTCTAGGATACCAATAAGAAACCTACAATTCCAAGATGCCTTTTAAAGATCAATTATATACATGTACTGTTAAATCAAGTGAATAAAAACAAGTAGGCCCTATATTGATACCACTTTAACAACAGAGACAGTTGCTAAACTGATATAATAATAGGACAGTACAAGCCAAATCGATGTTTAAAAAAAAAAGAGAGAAACCATTCTATGCAATAGGTAATTATCAATGCATATGAAAATTCTACTGCTAGTGTATGACAAGCATATTTAGCCGATATTCATTTACTTGTATGTGAAGCATGATGGACTGTGAATTTTTTTAAAAGGGACTACAATGATTCTGTTTTTGAGAAAATGACAATACAATGTACAGATAATAAAACTAATATAAAAGTCCACCCATATGCTGGGTAGAGAGACAATATATAGCAACATATATAATGTAGGGAGGCTACAATAATTTCAACACTTAAAACGACATGATGATATCGAAATGCTGATTTTTCTTCTGCGTTCGCTTTCTTCTAACCACAACGAATAACTCGTGTGACTTCCGCCTGGGAGCGTGAAATACGTTGTAATGTAAGTTCCACAGTTGAACTGTGTTATTTTCACTCGGTTGGTTCACCTGTGACCCAGACATAGCACATCCGTTTTCGCCGTGCAATTAATTCGGATAGTCAGCTTCCCTAGCCAGTGTCTATCTGTCAATTGAAGCGCGGGTGTGTAATGACTGCTTTGGGAGTCTGAATGTATCGTCGTGCGAGTTGACATTAGAGTCACAGTCAAATGGTTGCCGCCGTTACAGCTCATACTTCAATTTTCATGCTCGATGTTGTAGTGGAATGATGATGATGTTCGTCCGTCGTAATCGACGATGACCAAAAACTCGACCATAATAATAATAACAATAAGTAATAAAGTAAATAGTGCGTTTTTAAATGACTAACAAGTAAAATGCGCGCATAAAATGTTTTTCTACAGAATTGACAGCTGTAGAGGGTGTGTATGGGACGTTGAGATGTTTTTTCTTTTCTACGTGCCCGCTTCGGTCTTGCAGTATCTTGTCTGGTCTCTTCCACCGCTAGTGCTCCCGTTCTAAGGCTGTAACGCCATAGACTGTAGTGGAACAGACATACGATTTCATGCACTTTCCAGCCATTCTTGTAGGCAGCAAAACCCATCCGCACTTATTTGTTTCTCGGTTGACTGCGCCATCTGTGTCTATGATTGTGTCTTGCGATTGTGAGTGCAACTGGACAAGTTGTTGCGATCACCTCCGTCCTAATATCATTCCATTCCTTACACACTTTCCCTGGCTTTACTGTTGTTCATCAACCACAAGTGATGATGACCATTTATTACATCCTCTTATGAAATTCAAGTAGAGTTATGTTCTTGATTATCTATTAGTTCTTCTATCTATTGTCTTTTCTCTGCTTTTTTCTGTGAGACGTCGTAGGAATGAATAACGATTGGTTTTCGTAGTATAGCACGTTTGGCCACTTGATATGCTGTTCCGTGTCAGAGTGTTGGTAACTCCTTCAGTCTACCTTCTTCTTGTCTTCCTCTGTATCTTCATGTTTCCATTTCATGTTGTATACTCTTGCTGCTGGCCAATAAGGGTTAATTATCACCAGGTCGCCGAACCATTTCAGTCTCTGTTTTTAATATATTTCACCCCTGATGTTACAACTGTTCTTATAATCTCTTCATTTCTCACATGATCTCTTCCTGTTCTGTTTACTGCTTTACTTAGACATATAATTTCACACGTAGTAGGCTATATCTCTCTTGTCATTTACATTGTGTCCATATCTGATATTGTAGATATTGACAGTAATAACACAATGTATGGTTGCATATTGAATTTATGATTTGCCTTTTGGTTTCCATTGGAATAGTTATATGTTTAAAAAGTTTTGTGCTTGGCTTTCCTTATTAATAAATTTGCATTTGTTGTTATTTATCACGAAATTATCACAACAAACAAACGTATCCAACGGAAATATGGAAAGGAGATAGCGGAACTAGACAGTAATGGTCACAGTTATATTTAGAAAAGAGAATTTCATTTGAAAATTTCGTTTCACTATAAATCTCATTTCCATATTTTCGTGTGATACGTTTGTTTGTTGTGATAATATTTCCATTCGTCGTCTTTTGATGTTTTGTGTGTATCTTGATAAAGACCTTTTGGTTGAAACGTTGAATATGATTTGTATATTGTAATTTGTATGTTTTATTGTGTGCACATCATTTCCCGCTAGTTTTAGATATAGTCTGTGGTGTCTGATTGAAGCGATTTTATAAACCTGTGTAATACTAAGAACGATTATTTTCTTTTCAAAGAGCGTATTTTATATTCTCAAGTTATTCTCTTACATAATTGTACAGGCTTAAGTTTTTCCTTTCTGTCGTTTCTTGTTCCAAATGATTATACAATGTTCTCGTGTCTTCCTTTCCTCATATTTTGTATTCATTATTCATTCGTCGTAATCGACGATGACTATTCAATTCAACTGGGATGAGGATGATTTTTACGGTGTGCTTAATTGTGACTAATGAGTCCTACTTGGGATTTGTCAGCCACACTCTGAGAATGTGTGGGAGGAATCTGTGGACATTAGCAGCTGCTCTTGTCTTTCTTCGAGCTAGCATTTTTGTGTGTGTTGCGCAGCATGCTATCTGATGTTCTATGAAACTACCGAACCACTCTAGAATCTGCTACTCCAGTCGGACTGTCTTGTGCAAGACTCCTCATGAATTTGTGTCTATATTGACGTCAGTCAATTATTTCTCAAGAGTGTCTTAAAAAACGCTTCCTCTGTCCACAGGCCGTGCGGGAGTAAGTTTGTAGTTATCATGTGCATTCGTCTCCCATGACTCCGAATGTCTGCTGATTTCACTGGCTTGTGTAGGTTTTCGTAGTATTTGTTATGACAATATTGCTTGCCATTCAATATTTTCTGAGGTTATGTTGCCTTTGCATATAATAGCTTTAAATCAGCCTTGTGCGATAGGAACATTAACTTGGCGGGCAGGATTTTACTGAACAGTATTTTGTCCACTCCTACTTTAGTGCCAGTCCTTATGGGATTTATTTTTTTTCAATAACAAAACTGGGTGGTGCTATCAGGAACCGCGCCAAATTTTGTACTGTACGTTGAAGGCCTACACCACAGTTGCAATTTTGGTGCTTTAGCACCAGATTTGGTTCTTTTTCAAATCATCCGGTGTCAAAATTTTTTTAATAGTGCGACCACACTAGTTTAGTGCTTTTCAAATAGTTTCTGGTGTGTTTTAGTGCATTTTGTCATTATTTAGTTGTTGTTTTTTGTGTGTATTTTTTTTTTAAAAACTCGTCAAATAATTTGTTTCGTTTTATTCAAAAACTTTGGTTTATTTTTAAACATTTTTGTAAACTCTAAAAAGTCGAACTCGTAATAAATAGTAAATAGAGCCGAAATTTAAAAATGCCATTGTTCATTTGCATATTCACTGTGACTAGACTACTGTTTAATTTACATTTATGTATCATAAATAACAAGAACTACCCGCATCATTTCAGGGCACAGTGGCTAAATGATTCGAGATTTTTAAAATGGTTTTAAAAAATTAGAGTTGAAAGAGATGACACGAAGTGTTATTATATATTGTAAATGTACAATAGCCGCGAGGGTAAAAAATATTTAGAGACTCGATGAGACAACAAAACACAAGAAAGCTAAACAACCATTCCATGAAAAAACACAACTTTCATTTAACACTCTCTGTCGTGAAAGCAACAGAAGCAGGCATATCTTTGTTCGTAGCTGGACATTGTTCCTTAAGAGTAGTCGATCATTTAAGTGAACTCTATAAGACTATAAGGTACACTTTGATGACAGTAAAGGACGCAAGAACCTAAAGCTTAGAAGATCAAAATGTAATTCATTTATTTCAGATGTGCTAGCACCATATTTCCAAAACGACTTGATATCTGATATTGAAAACATCAAATTCCATTTATTAATTGATGAAATCAATGATATTACTGCAACTAAGCTACTTGGTATATCATTAAGATATTTTTCCAAGAAAAGAAAACAGTTTAGTGTTACTTTTAGACTTAGTAGAATTATGTGACTATAACGCTGGCGCAATATGCAATGCGCTGAAAGAATGTTTGAAAAATAATTGACTTGAATTGCAAAGACTAGTTTCACTAGGCACTGATAATGCCTCTGTCATGACAGGTGTAAGCAATGGAGTGTACACAAAATTAAAATCTGAAATTTCTCATCTGATCCTAGTTAGATGTATGTGCAACTAGCTGTGTCATATACTACAGCCGAGTGCTTTCCCGGGAGTCTAGAGTTCATGATTAGAGAAACATACAACTGATTTTCTCACTCATCATTTCGTCAAGCAAAATAGAGTGATTTTTTGCAGTTATAAATAATGGGCAACCCGCACATATGCTTATTCAACCAAGTAAAAAACGATGGATGTCTATTGAATCTGCCATTGTCAGAATATTTCAGCAGTGGGTTCAGCTCAGAACTTATTTTAATATAGCAAGAATGCGCGATCGTTGTTATACAGCAGAACTAACATATTCTATGTTCTGTGACATGAACAACTATGTTTTTAACATATTTCTCATGTATATTCTTGTGAACTACCTAAGAATGTCCTGAAAAAAAATTGGATCACAAGATGCGTATACAAGTTTGTTTCAATCATCATCCTCATCTGATACACAGGTACAGCCAGAAAATGCAATAAAAATTGAAGAAGACTTGTCTGACGGGGATTCGATAGATCTTTAATAAACATATTTCTAATATTAACTGAGGGTCAAGAATTAGAATGTGAAAACTTGATATATATTTTGAATATTATGTTTTTTTTCTCATTATTTTGTGTGTGATTTTCTCATTATTCTTGGCATGAGACTAGAGTATTTTGGCAAAAACATGTTGACAACACTAAATGCACCAGGAAAAAGACACATAGAATGAAATACAATGTTATCTGATTATTATTATGCAATCTAGAATAATATTATTCATCATAGTAACGGAAATTACTACATTATAGTGCATGAGATGTTTCTAATGCTTTTATGATGAAATGGATTGGCAGCCCTGGCCTATACATTTGTGTTAATTTCTTGTTCATACAAATTGGATTTCAAATATTCACAAATAATATCACCATCTTTCATTTATACACTTGCTTTAAATAAATAGGCAGTTAATCTAGTTAGGTTTTCTCACGATTTTAATATTCATTTATAAGCGCACACTCCATCAATCCAGAAGACCAACAACGCTTTAACTAATTGTTTCGTTTATTTCAAGCTAATCCTTTTTTTTCTTTCTGGCAAGCTTTTTATGACCAGCATTGACTTCTACTCTACTATTTGAATTCACGAACCTTCGTTATTTATTAACCGCTATTGACAGGTAAAATGTAATATATTTTAAGATGTACATAAGTGATCAATAGTTAATTCTTTTTTTTTTAAGCTTGTATTTAAGAAAATAAGTGAACCGTTTGTTACAAATAGAATCGGCAAGTGCCGTTGACCTGCATTTATATTATTAACAACACTGTGCAACACATAAAAAATTACAGACATGAAAATAATCATTTCCTACTGAAAATGTGGTGAGAAAACGAATATCATATTAAAAATTCTCAGTTTGCTCTTATTGTTGTGATATTCCTTGTTTATTGTGTCGAAAAAAGTGGAAAATTTTTCTTACGAAAAATTTATTCAGCGACGAATGTATGTTGACACCGTGCGACTTCTCTCAATGGCCGCTATATTGTTTAAATCGTGTGTTGATGTAAAAAACAAACCACATATTTCAACATGTGTATATAATTAATATTTTCAAGTAGTATATATATACTTTATTTTCCAGTGCTATAAATGTCTGAATTTGTATAAAGATTGGATTCCATAATGTCACGAAAGTGCGTTAATAGTGCTAACAATTTTTGCTATGTTTGTGGCGAGGGGACGTTGTCGTCTCAAAAACGGAAAATTACACCTTTAATTAAAACTGCATATCATCTTTACTTCGGCTGTAAGATAGGTGATCAAGACAAACCCTGGGCACCTCACATTTGCTGTATTACATGTACTGTGAAACTCTGTGGTTGGCTGAATGGCAAAGTGCGGTCAATGCCTTTCGCGATTCCTATGATATGGAGAGAGCCGAGAGATCATGTAAGTGACTGCTATTTTTTTATGGTGCCTCCTATCCAACACGGAATATCTAAAAAGAAGAAGTGGACTTTGAATTACCCCAATATTCCATCAGCTATACGGCCAGTACCACATGGAAAAGATCTGCCTGTTCCTACCTCACCCAACCAGAAAGTTATAGAGCTTGATGCAGATTGTGGTCAAGAAATACAACCTGAGTTTGAACAGGAAGATACTCAATTCACACCAATAGGTTATGTTGATATTCTACATAGAATTTCTCAAAATGAACTAAGTGACTTAATTCGAGATCTTGACTTATCTAAAACAAAAGCTGAACTTCTTGCATCAAGACTTCAGCAGTGGAATCTCCTGGATAAAAATGTTAAGGTGTCTATGTACAGAGAACGTCAGAAATCTCTAACTCCATTTTTCACAATGAATAATAGCATTGTTGCTTGCCATGATGTTAATGGGCTTATGGAAGCTTTGAAAATAGAGCACATACAACAAGAGTGGAGGTTATTCATTGACTCATCAAAGTTAAGTTTGAAAGCAGTTTTGCTACACAATGGCAATTCATTACCTTCTATCCCTATAGGCCATGCTGTCCACATGAAGGAGACTTAATATGAAAATATGAAATTACTTCTTAAAGCAATAAAATATGATGATCATCAGTGGCAGATTTGTGCAGACTTGAAAGTTATTGCAATTTTACTTGGCATGCAATTAGGTTACACAACATATTGTTGCTTTCTGTGTGAATGGGACAGTCGACAGAGAACTTCTCATTACATTAGGACAACTTGGCCTGATAGGAAGGTTATGGAGCCTGGCGAAAAGAATGTACAGCAAATTTCTTTGGTTGATAGAAATAAAATAATTCTACCTCCTCTTCATATTAAATTGGGGCTAATGAAGAACTTTATCAAGGGCATGAATAGGGAGGGAGAGGCATTTAAGTACTTGAGGAAAAAATTGCATTACCTTAGTGATGGTAAAATAAAGGAAGGATTATTTGTAGACCCACAGATAAGGGAACTGTTGAAAGATGAGCATTTTGATGCCATTATTCATGGGAATGAGAAAGGTGTATGGCAATCTTTCAAATGTGTTGTACAAAATTTCCTGGGCAATCATAGAAGTGAGAACTATCCTGTTGCTATTAATGAACTTCTGACAGCATATCAACAATTAGGTTGCAACATGTCACTTAAGATCCACTTCCTGGATTCTCATCTTGATTTCTTCCCTCCAAATTGTGGTGCAGTAAGTGATGAACATGGGGAGCGTTTCCACCAAGACGTTGCATTGATGGAAAAAAGGTACCATGGTAAGTGGAATACATCCATGCTTGCTGACTACTGCTGGAATGTCACAAGAGATGCTCCAGAAGTGGTATACAAGAGGAAAAGGAAACAATAAGAAATAGGATTTTTAATACAAATATTGAAATTACAATAACTCAAAAACTAGAGCTAATAAACATTTTCTGATGTCATATTCGTTTTTCTCAACCCATTTTTAGTAGGAATTGACTAATTTTATACTTGTAAAAAAAACAACTTTTTTTTGTTGCGCAGTGTTACTAAACAGGACAATTCTCCACGTTAAATTTTCTCATTTACTAGATGCGTTGCCATCCCTGCGCTATGGAGACGGGGCTTGATTAAATATAGACATCTGTTTTGTTTTTTATTTTGTCGTTTTCTGTTGTTTGTCTCTTGAAAAAGGCTCAATTTGAGCCGATACGTGGAGAATTGTCCTGTTTTGTTTTATTGTATGTTTTTTTATATATACTTTTTTAAATATATTTTTATTAATAGGCAAGGTAAGTGTTTTAGTAACCTGTTTACCTCATTTTGCAATACTATTTGTTCATTAGGTTACTGCGGCACCATCCACTTTGTCGGACACCCTCTGACCATTTGGTTATTTATATTTGTCTTTCAGCCGCTACTTTACATGGTTTTCGTTGTCTACTTGTTTTTGTTTCTCATTTTCACTTAGCATAGGTTTTTTATTATATCACTTCATCTACATCTTTACGCTTGTTAATCATCATGCCATCCTCTAAGCGTTTTCTTCGAATTATCCATTCTTCTATTCACAAAACTTTCTATAGTTGTCTACCTCCTGATATCTCCGACATCGCCATTGCATTTGCGTCAGACACATTCAAGAAGACCCGCTTCTCATGCCATTCTTTCTTTCTACGGCGTTGTCTTAGTTGTAATGTTCTTCCTCGTGGCTTCGTATCGCATTTCCGTCCTCAATTAGGTAACTCCAAACCGTCATATGTTTCCCGCTTTACTCGTATCGATCGACAATATGGATTTTCTTGCATGCGTGCCGTACTGAACTGCCACTCTGACCTCCTCTCTGATTTATCCTCATCATTAGAATCACTCCGTCTACGCCTATTAACTTTCACATCAAACGTTTTCCCTGTCTACTTTCTCGTACGCTTCATCATCCATTGCCTTAATAGCCAGTTATACACTTTTCTTAACTCTTCCCATTCACGTAAATTCTCATCCCTATTTCCTTCATCTTATGCCCCCATTTATTCCTCCACCTATCAACCTATCAATTTTCATCCACCTTCTACATCTCCACCTCTTTTTCCACCTACTACTAATCTTTCCGGCACTCCTGAACCCCTCTCCTTAGATCTACCAACTAATCATCATCCTTTAGTACGTTGTATACCGCCTGATCTCCCCTTATCTGCTGATGAAATATCCGTTCTCAGCAAAGGTCTTACCTTCATCCCGCTCCGCCCCAGCTGTGATCACTATTCCTTGGAATGTGATGTCAATCGATTTCACCGTATTCTTCGTCTTAAACAACACTTTTATTACCACCCTTCGTCCTCTGAACCGGTTTCACTTGATGACCCTTTCTCCTCTTACCATCATCACAAACATGATTGGACCCCCCCCTTCTTCTCCTGAAACCAAAACACTTGATGCCTACATTGACTTTACCCTTCATGCTATACGACAGTTACGTTTTCCTAAACTACGTCGCTCTAATCTCACTAGATCAGAGTCACAGGCGCTCTCCAAACTTCGCTCACGTGATGACATTGTGATTAAACCGGCTGATAAGGGTGGCACTGTAGTTGTGTGGCAGAAGGACCTATATATCAAAGAAGCAACGCGCCAGTTAGAGGACGTGGATTTCTATCGTCCCTGTGCCAAGGATCCAATTTTAGCACATAATGATAAAGTGGACAAAACTCTTAAACAACTTATTAACAGCAATCAACTCCCCATTAGTGCCCTCAAACTTCGGATTATTAAAAGCAATCTGGGTTCTCCTGCTCTGTATTTACTACCTAAAATACATAAACCATCTAACCCAGGTAGACCAATTGTTTCCGCCTGTTCTTGTCCAACTGAATTAATTTCTGATTTCTTAGACAGTGTCTTCCAACCTCTTGTCGCATCTCTTCCATCTTACCTAAAGGACACTAACCATGCTCTATCCATCTTTTCCTCTATTGCTCTCGATCCTCTACACACCTATCACATATTCCTTCTAGATGTTGTTTCCCTCTATACATGTATTCCTCATAATGATGGGCTTCTGGCGTTACAGTTCTTTCTTAACATCAATCCGCATAAGTCTATTGCTACTGCCGCTATTCTTCGACTGGCAGAATTAGTTCTCACCTTGAATTCTTTTGAATTCAATGGACACTTTTTTGATCAAATTAGCGGTGTAGCGATGGGTACTAAAATGGGACCTAGTTATGCCTGCCTATTTATGGGTCACCTTGAACATCTTATCTTTACCACTTTCAGGGCCCTGTCCCTTCCATATTCCATCGCTACATAGACGATGGGTTTGGGGTTACTGATATTTCTCTTGATAACCTCAACCTTTTCATTGACTTTGTGAGTGGTTTCCATCCAGCTATTAAATTTACTTCTCTTATTTCCTCCACCTCTGTAAACTTCCTTGACATTTGTGTTTCCATAGGATCCACATCCCTTACCACTTCTATACATTATAAGCCTACGGCCTCTCATAGTTTTCTTCTTTATACATCATCTCACCCAAGGTCTTGTCGTCATGCCCTCCCTTTCTCTCAGCTGCTTCGTCTTCGTCGTCTCTGCCAAGAATATGTAGATTTTCAGGTTCAATCTCTTAAGATGCTGGATTTTTTTCGCCGTCGCTTATACCCTGATGATATCCTGTCATCAGCTTTACAACGTGTTCTTACTATTTCCCGCTCAGTGGCCCTCGTACCATCTATTAAACATACCTCTGATCGCCCAATACTGGCTATCACTTTTCATCCTCATAATATGCCGGCACTACGTATACTATTACGACATTTCTCTATCCTCCAGTTAGATCCCATCTCCAGTCCTGCATTTCTCTCTCTTCCACTAGTCGCTTTTCGGAGGGACAGAAACCTTCGGGATCTCTTAGTTCATTCTCGTCTGCGCACTTCTGCAGGTCAACTAGGAACTGTCCCTTGTCATCGAAATTGTTTGACTTGCCCTTTTGTTATTCTCACTCCTATTTTACAGTTTCCTAAATCACACTTTGATATTCAGGATTCTTTTTCATGTGTGTCCTGTAACTTAATATAATCTATCATATGTAAGCGTTGTGATATGAAGTATATTGGTGAGACTGGTAGACGTTTAGCTGATAGATTCGCCGAACATTTGAGAGATATCACGAATCATCGTGACTCCCCAGTGGCTAATTATTTTAACAGCCCGTCACATCATGGTAGCTCTGATGTCTCTGTAACCGGTTTGTTACGTTGTTATACCGGTGACAGGCAATGTCAGTCCTTGGAATATCGTCTCATTTGTCATATGGGAGTCTTGCAACCACACGGAATGAACATTAATCACCGTTTTGTTTGAGTTACCCACCTTTTCTTTATACCCTCTACTCCCGTATTGCACTGATTCTTGTAATTATTTGTCTTTGTACACTTTCGTGAATAATTATTATTTTTGTGTTTGCCGTTCTATATAATTCCTTTATGTCTTCTTTCGTTTGTGTATGTCAATATGTGATTATTTTGTACTCTGCCATTTTGTTATTGTTAAATCATTTACATATTTAGACTTTGATTTCCTCGTTTTTATTGCAGTTGTCTCTTCGATGGGTGCCCACACATGTATAGTTATTTGTATATGCATTTCGTTTTACATGGTTCTATGTATCCACACAATTACTTTGGGCCACACATTTGTATGTATACATATGCAGTTGTTATAGCATTATCTTTATGTGAACGAACGTTTATATTTACATTAATATATGTATATGTTTCTATGTGTACGAATGTTCATGTTATTATTTATGTGATAAAGTGTTTATGTGCATGAATGTTCATATTTATGTATACATATATATATGTATATTTATGTGAGCGCTTTTTTTTTATGTTAATGCACGTATCCCCATTCTGTGTCAATGTGTATACCTATTCTGGTGTGAGCCCTTTCCTGTGTGTGGATACATTTACATGCCTGTGCATTTTGTGTGGGTATCCTTCATACATCTGTGTCCATCTTGTTATGTGTTTATTTCTTGACTCTTGGTGTGTGTATACATTTCTATGTATGTTTAGGTTTGGTTTTATATATATGTTTATGTCTATATTTGGTTTCACATTCATTCCATGCGTTTTCAAATGATGATTCTTCTTGTATCCTTCCTTCCCCAAACCCACTCACCCCACCACCACACAACCTCATCATTACTCATCTATCATTGTCATATGCCATTCTTGTTGGCGTAGGTGACCATGGTTCTCTGTTCACAGTATTGTTATCAGGATCGTTGTTTCCAAGCCCTGCTAGGTTGTCACATGAATATTTTCTCACGTCCCCATCTGTCTCTGTTCCCTTCAGTCTTGCCTGTTGTGACTATGTTCTTAAAACCTGCCTGTCTGATAAAGTGACAAAAGGGGTATTTTTCTTATCTTTTTCTTTTATTATTCTTGCACTCATCTATAGTGTCTCTAATTTCCCACTTTCGGTTTGTTTATAATGAATGCACGCATTTTCACTTTTACTAGATGCTTGCCATCCCTGTGCTATGGAGACGGGGCTTGATGAAATATAGACATCTATTTTGTTTTTTATTTTGTCGTTTTCTGTTGTTTGTCTCTTGAAAAAGGTTCAATTTGAGCCGATACGTGGAGAATTGTCCCGTTTAGTTTTATTGTATGTTTTTTTATATATACTTTTTTTAATATATTTTTATTAATAGGCTAGGTAAGTGTTTTAGTAACCTGTTTACCTCATTTTGGGTTACTATTTGTTCATTAGGTTACTGCGGCACCATCCACTTTGTCGGACACCCTCTGACCATTTGGTTATTTATATATGGAAATCCATATCTGGTAGTCCGGAATATAAACATTGCGCTATTTATAGCACGGTGGTTACTTGAACGAGAAATTTCCATTTTTTATGGGTGTACTTGTCCGTCATTTTTAATTTTTTACCAGCTGTTGTTTCTTGCTATGCTGATAAGCAGGTTACAATTGTAAAATATTCTTGTTTAAATATTGTAATTCTTATGTCTCTAATTTACATATGGCTTTTCTAAAAATCATATGTGCATCTGCTGTATAAATATCTAGATCATGTAGTTACAATGTAAAATGTAAATCAACATTTACGAGTCTGTACTGCCATGCAATTGCCATGTGTTTTTTTTTTTAATGTAGGCTTCATGAAAGTAGATTTATTGAAAAGTCCTTAATATGATAATGTTGGTTTTAAACATATACCTATTATTATATAAATATTATAAGGCTTAATGATGTTACATTTAAATTAGGCCTACAATAAGCCTTGAGTTTCTAGGCTTAGCCTTGTACTTTTGTAATTATGAAATTATCATTGGCGCATAACTTTTAAGAAACTTCACATTGATGATTGAGGGCAGAGAGCTCACATTTTCACACTAAAATCCTGTATTACAGGATTTGAATAGTAGGTAGCAAAAGGGATGAGCTGAGGGTGAGCACTTAATTTATATCTCTGCCTAGAGTTAGTGAGGCTTCAATTTTATTTTGTACTTTATAATAAATAATGTAATGTATTTATTTTAATTATAATCAAACGAAATTTTTAATATTGTGTTCTTTTAGACCCTGAAACTCTTACTTATAGGCTATTATTGTTTTTATAGAAGACATGATGGCAAGCAAGAAGAATATACATGATCTGAAGGCACACGTAGCTCAGTTTGCACCTGAGTACCCAGTAAAGAAAGGCTATGCTGCACAGCTGTTACTGGAGCGCACCAATACCCCAGTAGATGTAATGAGGAAGATCCAGTCTCATAAGCAAATATAAATGTACTTGTGAAGTAAGTTGTGACGAAGAATTACAGCCGAGTTAACAATTTATGCAATATCTTAGTTGTTTACGATAAAACTCTTAGGAAGTTATGAGTATTTTAACATAAATAACTAAATATTTAATAATTAGACTTAAATCGAAAGTAAATTATGCAAATTAGCCACCATAATAGCCTGGCATTTCCGAACACGAAAATGTATAGTTTGTAGGGTATTTTATCATAAATAATTGAAATATTAAATGAAAAGACTATTAAATTGAAATTAAATTATGTAAATTAGCCACCATTTTGAATATTAATTAGCCCCAATTATGTCTTAAAATGTGTGCAGTATATTCAAAAGATATACAAGGCGTCTTGCCTTCCCGGACACAAAAATGTATAGTTTTATGCATATTTTATCGTAAATAACTAAAATATTACATAAATTGTTTATTCGGCTTCAATTCTTGGTCACAACTTTCTTCATCAGTCTGTTCATATTTTATTATATGTTCTCATGTAATTTTCTTTAAATTTCGACCAAAAAATTCATAACTTTTCACAGAATTGACCTACAGACTTGGTTGAGGTGTCATTGAAATACAAATTTCAAGGGCTATCTAGCTGTGGTGCTTATAATGCTATAAACACAATTTGAAAATTTAGTGCTAATGCCTAGTACTGTAGAATACTCACGAGTCACAGGTGTACACTGTACTTCAAGTCAAGTACAGTACAATAACTATAACTTAGTATGCTGTAAATAAGTATAGGTATTCCAGTATATCGTGGCCTTAATATATCTTAACAAGTGATAAGTGATACATCTCTGTATAATTTTATATGGCGGGTCTTTTTAGGGCAAGTGCAAAAATCATTCTAGTTCTTTACTGTTCTAGCAACACTGGTCAACACCGCTTTTTTAAATTTTATATATAGGCCTATACTATGACATCAATACCGTGTACGTGTGCACCACAAAACATAGGAAGAGGTGGCACAAATAAAAAAAGCTATTTCTTTCTCAATATGTAAAAGCATAAAGATTTTCTGGCACATGTCGTTTCGTCCACCGTTATGGCTTTGCAGTGTTAGATAAGTTGCGTAAAATTATAGATTTTGGTAATGAGGGGTTAAAAGGGTTATAATTAGTTTATATTTTTTTAGGAAGTGGTAGAAGGGTTAGAATCAGTGTTTAGAATTAATAATTAAATCTCTAATTATGGTGACGTTAATGTAAGAAGTGTGCTATTTATAGAACAACGGTGGACGAAACAGCATTTTTACCGATTTTCTTTCTGTAAGTAAAACCATAATTTTTATTTGAATTTTTCATTCGGCACCCCATGAACCCCTTGGCTGCGGAGGTATCCCCTTGGCTTAAGGAGCGATGAAATGTTATTGTCATAATGTGGACACCTCCTTATGGAGCACTGGTTCATGTGTTTGTGCAATGTATTAATATTTTTATACAGAAATAAATTTAAAGTAAGTGTTCAAACACTTTCATTGGCTAGTTCAAGCTGTCTAATGGTTATCTAAAAATAGAGCTTTTTTAATTGGACACACTTGTAAATGTAATTTCTACTTTTGTGTCTCGACATAACTGGACTTTCTTTGTGTAACCACCTTACCTAGATCTACAAATATGGCGAAGCTTACACTCAATGAATCTGAAATTTATAAACATTTGAAAGATTTCTGATAATTCTAGCATTAATTTATCTGATATGGGGGTGATTTAATTTGCATTGTGATACTAGGAGTGATTCAGAGGATATAGATTCTGATGATATTTGCAGCACGTTTCAAATTCGTGGTCAGACATGTGATACGGTAAGGTCTGCAATTTTGTTTTTGGGCAATGATGGTGTATAAATTCGAAACATTAATCATGCAGATGTTTTAGGAACCTTTGTATCTGTTTCAAATGATACTACAGAGTGGTCCTGAAGACAGGAAGAAAAAAACAATAAACTAACAAGTTTATCGTGAAGAGATGTGTCCACAGATGTTCAGTGATATACAAAATGTAATGGACAACCAAATATGGATATGGCAGCAAGAAGGTGCCAGGGCTCACACAGCAACGGCTTCAGTTCAATTTCTTCAGCAATCTACTCCTAATTTCATTGAACCGGAAAATTGGCCCTCCAAAAGTCCAGACTTAAATGTCATGGATTACTGCATTTGGAGCTTGTTATTAACAGAGCTTCAGAATTGTCGACCTGACATAAACTCTATTGATGATTTGAAAACGAGCTTGGGAAAAGCTTGGAAAGGATATCCCACTAGTTACCCTTCAAAACGTCACACGAGCTTGGATTTCTAGGTTAAGACCCTGCTATGATGTGCACGGAGGACATTTTGAGCATCTATGAGTGTAATATAACATATGCCTTTAAAAAACTTTGTAAAAGTTATTCTTTTAAAAAATAAATAGCTGTTTGACAAATTTTCCGATTTTCTAGTGACCACCCTGTATTAGGCCTATACAACATATTCATGATGAGACATAAATATGCTGACAAGCATATTACTGATAGGAAAATCATTGCATCCGGAATGAAACGGATTATTGTAATTATTTTTTTTTTAAAGAGTGTTTCCTTTTACAGGACAAATGTATATTAAAGGTTTTTACATTTCCACTATAAATAAAGAAGCATTATACTTGTAAATTTATAAATTAGAATATACAGTAATAATACACTCAAATTGTTGAATGTGAGAATGAGCTAGGCGAATTGGTTAGGGGAAAAAAATTCTACAACCCTTAAAATTTACTCACACTGCACTGCCGATTTTACAGATTTACTCGCTTAGCAAACGGGTTAATATTCATTTTTTTCTCGTCTATGCTCTCAGTATTTTTCTATAGTACTTAGTACGAAACAGGTAATGAAGTCTTACTGAATGATGACTAACACACTATCATGGTCTGATGCTCAAGTGAAATAATAAACACAACAATACACAGGATAGAATCGACATTTTGATCAAATGGCCTTTATCAAGATAAGTGCATAACATTAAAAGACGATGAGTAGAAATGAATATGACACTAATGTGTCCGAGCGAAATATGGATACGAGATGCCAGAAGTACATAAATATATGCGGAAACGAAATGAACAAAAAGATGGCATAAATTATGGAACAAAATAAATAAAGACAAAGACCACACCAACCCAGAACTAGACAAAAGAGTGGTAAGAATTGAGTCCAAATGGCTTGAGGGTACCCAACTAAAAAAAATTAAGACAATTTAAAAAAAATTAGAAAATAGAGCATAATTAGATCTATCATCGGTGGTGCAGGATCTGATGGAAGTAACCTGAATACCAAGGTGGCCACCACCATTAAAGTATGTGGCAACAGGAGTAGGTGTTCTGTGCTTGATGGCATGAAGATGGTTACAAAAGAGGTCACTCAATCTTAAACCAGTTTCACCGATATACTGCTTGCTGCAGCATTTACATATACTCACCTAAATAACATTACGGAATTCACATGTAAATGCCTCATCAACGGTGATAGTGGCCATGGGAAATGAAACGGAGCACATATGAACCACATAGCTTCATAAATGGTGAAAGTGGCCTTGGGAAATGAAACAGAGCGCATCTGAACCACATGTTGGGGTGGGGGCAAAACATTGCAGCTGATTTTTTTTCTTCAAATCTACTGGTTTTCCCGATAACACACATGACTAGGTCAGGTGACAACATTCCAATCTGTCACACAAACATGAGGTAAAGTATTTTTTTCACGGCTTTCAATCAAAAATTTTTTCAACTTCTCACTCCTTGTCTGCTGGTATCATACTGCCATGTTTTTTTTACATGTTTACACTGAAATATATATATTTTATTGTTAAGCATTGTTAAGTTATTAAGCATATTACCTTGGAAAGGTACTTTGTTTTTTCGATTTGGAAATGAAACATTTTTCACGATATACTTATTTGTTTCACCATTAAATGGGGCAAAGTAGTATATTCATAAATTCTCATTCTACTGTATACACATAACTTCGTGTTTTCAATGCCTTCGCTAATGTAAAATGGATGGATAAGCTATACATTGATGGCAGTTTGGACTTTCATAGTTAGTCTAATTGTCAGAATACGAGAAAACATGAAAAGTGCATCGTTTTGCCCCCACCCAATAGTGAATTTCGGTTATTACATAAATATTAAAATAGAAACTAAAAACAGAAAATATTGGAGAGTGTGCCCGTACCGCTAGAACGCCGGCCTCAGATTCCTGAGGTCTCTGGTTCAATCCGCAGTTGGGACAACCAACAAAACACGCAGAAATGAAAGTTTTTTGGGGTTTTATTTTTACATAAATATTTTGTTGGTCAGGACCAAGTTGTTAAATGGAATATGGCTGTAGCTCTTTAGCTTTGATAGACATGACAGCCTTTTAGTTAATAACATTTTAATCATTTTAATTACAGAGAAAATAGCTGTGAAACATGCCTCTATCACCAAGAAAGCAGGCTCAGTATGCTGCCCGAAGCACTCCAAGTGTAAGACTGCGGTTTCTAGACAATACATGTGACAGTATGGTGGTACAGGTGCATGACACCTTAGGTAAGATTTCATTAGCCCTCAAACTACTGTGATATTTTTCTGGCTAATATATATAATACATTATTGTTTATGATCTGTTATTGTTTATAATCTGTTATTGTTTATAATCTGTTATTTATCCACATTTTATTTTCTTAGTCCAGCTCTGTAGTGAAATGGTACAGAATGTATCTGTGATGGCCATGGTACAGAGTTCGATCCCCACCACATGCAGTTGTGCATTTGGACCATTCAGAAAGCATTGACAAACTACTGACAATATTTATATTGCCCAGAAAATCACTACAGCTAAAAAATACTGGGTTGATGTCTACGTCCTGAATAGGATACACTACCATGTCAACATTGTTGAATTGTTGATCAGTCTAAACTCTGTTATGTTTATGATGTATCTGATCTTGTGTATTTTCATTTTTAGCAAATCGTACAGTGAAATCTCTCAAGAACACATATGATTTTAGAAAATTTTCCAATTTATAAACACCTTTTGGTACAATGATAGCAGACTAACCCCCGTTGCACCAATGAATTTTGTCTTTTGGGTTTGTAATGTGTACAGTTTTGAAAGATTATAAACGGAATTCCACACACTAAATGATGACGTCATCATGGGATACAATTTTCAGCCGCATGTGTTCCGTCTTGCATTCGGGTTAGATCTTAGGGGTAGGGCTAGGATTAGGGGTTAGGATTAGGGTTGTTTCTTGCTAAACATTTTCTGAAGGTCAATATTTTGCAATGACATGGAGAATTACTTTAAAAGCACTTGTGTGGACCGGTAATCTAGAGCCAATCCAAAACCGTCGCACCAAACCGTAACCACTAATCCTAACTCTAAGATCAAACCCTAACGCAAGACATAAGACATGCGGCTGACAATTTTATCCAACGATGATATCATTTAGTGTGTGAAATTCGGCCTGAACATTGTTCTCTGCCATTTTTTCATTTGTTTACATTTTGTTATAACCTTCATGCTTAGTGTGTTACCACTACCAAATGGTGTGACAACGATTTCCGCTCAAATTTTTTCCCGCAAAACATTTTGGGTTGGTCGCTTTCATTGTACCCACATTTCAAAACCGCTGATGTTTTTATTGTTTATTCGGTATATGGTGATTTTCTGTTTTTGCATAAATATTTTGTCAGTCCGGACCAAGTTGTTTTAATGGATTTTATTGTATATATTTTTTCAGCAATCTATTCCATCATAAGCAAATACAATGCCTGATGATATAGACAACCATGTAATCTAAATAACTCTATTGCCAGCATTGGTTCTCAGCTCCACAGCTGAAGCTCTTCCGTGCCAATTCTTCAGAATTTCCAGAATCTTCCTCTCACTTTCGCTCTTTTCCCAGGAATTTTCATATTGTCATATTTTCTATACTACATCCTCATTTGCCCAAAATATAATTTCTGCTTCTTCTGATGTTTGTGATAGGTTTTCTATGTGCATTGTCCTCATGTAGTACCATACTGGTTTTCTTATAGATCATAAAAATCTATTCCATATGACATAATAACAATAAGTTTCAGTGTATATGCAAGTTGCTGATTTTTTTTCAGGAGTAAGTAATGAAGACAAACCAGGACCATCTTCAAGCACAAGTGAAAAGATTTTGCCTAACTACATGCCCTGTTCAACGGAGAACCACTGTTGTGCACTACTGCATGGTCTGCAAGAGTTACGCAAGTCCAACACTTTATGTGATTACACTCTTATAGCGGAAGGACAGGTATGGCATGAAAGAATAGTCAATTGTCACGCTTGTCTAATTATAATGATTCAATGCTAGCACCTTTCAGTCATTTCAGGCAATAGTATTATTGTTTAGTATTAATGTGGAATATAAGCTACAATCCATGACTGGTGGATGTGACTAAGAACAACAATCTGAACTGACTCGATAAAGTCTTTCATGTTATTCATTCATTCATTTTCCTTTTGCGCTGAAGTTAGCGCAGAGGTCAGATCTCTCCAATTCTGTCTGTTCAAAGCTATTCTGTACAGTTCTTGAATAGTATGAATCAATCAATCAATAAAACCCATAACCCTTCAGGGTCGTAGGGGTACCACATTGGAAGCTTCAGCACACAGAGTCCTCCAGCGAATTCTATCCTCAGCGATGCGGATGAGTGTGGAAATATCTAGCCCTGTCCATTCCTTGATGTTGTCTGTCCATGTCTTTATTTGTCCTCCTCTGCTTCTTCCACCCTCGACAGTTCCCTGCAGTATTGTTTTTGACAAGGAATCGTGCCTGCATACATGTCCGAACCATGCTAGTTTTCGTCGTTTCACTATTGAAAGCAATTGCTCCTGGACACCTGCACACATCTCTACTTTATTTCTTACGTACACATTGGTCTTATGTTCCCTATAGGAAATTTGTAGAATTCTTCTGTAGCATTTATACTCGAAAGCCTGTAATCTTCTCTCCATGTCCGCAGTGAGTGTCCAACTCTCACAACCATACAACACAACGGAAAGCACCAGCGACCTATACAGTTTGATTTTCACTCCAACACTGATGTTGCTTTTCCAAATCACAGTTAGCCTTGACAAGGACGCTAAAGCCATCCCCAGCATTATTTTTAGTTCTGCTTTGCATTTACCATCGCTGCATATACTGGATCCGAGGTATTTGAAGGTATTCACCTCTTCAAGCTTATGTCCATTCATCATGATATTAGTCTGGTTTTCTGTGTCTCTGCTGTTTACCAAGATTTTGCTCTTATCTGAATTGATTTCCATTCCGTACTTGCTGATAACTTTTTCTAACTTTGATGTTAATTCTTGCAATGATTGTTCTGACCCAGCTATAAGATCAATATCATCAGCGAAACGCAAGTTGCAAATAGGGCGACCTCCGATCGATATAGACGTGTTGTAGTCATGCAATGTCTCTTGTATGATGTGCTCTAAGTATATATAGTATGAATATTGGTTGTTTTACTTTCTCTAAGTATTGTTCTTCTATTTCTTTTGGTCTACTCCTTGCTATTTTGCCTATAGGTATCCATTCAGGAGATTGGTGGTGTATTCTGTTGGTATCTGCGCGTAGGACATGCCGATGTAGGACCAACAGCGTTTTCTGATAACATCTGTGATGAAATTTTGATGTGTCTTTTCTCTGATTTTATCATTCGATTTGAATTCACTCCAATGGGTGTCTCCAACGAAGACATTAGTTCTCGAAACTCATTAATTTTTTTTCTGAAGATAAAGAGCTTTTCCAGCTCTCACATCCATATGATAGCACCATAACATTTCATGTTATGTACAAGGAAATTTATGACTACTTGTGCCACTGTGTGCTGTTGTGTGTCTTCTCAAACATGCAACCCTTGAGCTATTTCCAGATAGCAGAGTTTTAGAGAAACTGATAGACTAATTAAGGATTTTATTTACTAATTCGCTGATCTCCTAGGGGTTTACTACTTAGTTACCTTAGTTTTACACCCTGCTTCAGGTGTACATCTAAGGAGATTTTGGGGTGGAATTGGCTGTCCCATCCCATATATTGTCTAATGCCACATAGCATTTAAAACCCAATTCTCCTACGTCTTTATACAGTTCTTTATCTTTCATGCAATATGATCCATGGCACTTGTTGCCATGATTCCATATTAATATCTGTAGTATGTTTATCCCATTTGCATGCATCCTTGTGCTGAAGTAAGTGTCAGCCCTGAATCACCAAGAAAGTGGACTCATGCTGCCTGAAGTACTCCAAGTATTGCTGCCATTTCTAGACAACACATTCAGTGCATGAATCACAAATGATTGGTTCTAAATATCTGTTAAATCCTTGTAATTTATTTATCTTGAAATGTTCTGTAACACATTGACTGCTGGGAAATCCAAGTATTTCTCAATGCCATGCCAATTTTAAAAAAAATGAGATTTGCATGTTATAATTTTAAGAAATCATTTTTTAAATCTACAAATAACATTACCGCTTTAAAACTGAAATGACATTCAGATAAGAATAAGTTTTCTAAAAATTTTATCCCAAGTTTCCATCAAAAATGTTTCATTTCCATTTATTTACGAATGGTTATGTCTAGCAATACCAGTGCCATGCTCCCATTTTCGAAGTGCATGCGTATCATTCTCTTCTGGACCTGCAGAACTATCTAATATTATCCAATTCTGTAGCTGATTCTAAATCTATTTTATTGCTATTATTTGCTAACTGTCTGAATAAGACTCATTTTCAACAGGATATCATCATCTACATTCTCCAACAGGATATCATCATCTACATTCTCCAACAGGATATCATCATCTACATTCTCCAACAGGATATCATCATCTACATTCTCCAACAGGATATCATCATCTACATTCTCCAACAGGATATCATCATCTACATTCTCCAACAGGATATCATCATCTACATTGCCTATTTTGAAGCGTTCAGTGAAAAAATAAAAGTTTTTACTGAAAAAACACAATAAATTGTGACATAGTTGTAGGCTTGATACTATTTAATAGCAACAATGGTGTCTAGTGGTAAAAAGCCTACTACCTTAACATTAAAATGAAAGATTAAGTTATTAGAAGAGATTTAACATAGTGGAAAAAAGAAAGTGGATATAGTTAAAGAATATGGTTTTAAAAGATCAACACTTTCTGGCATTTTTAAAGCATAAAGACGGCAACAGAAAATTATTTTCCCGAATATCAAATCAACAGTGACAAACAGCGAACCTGAACATCCATGTCTAAATTTGTTGATACCTCTCTTTTAAAATTATGTAATGAGCTTGAGGAACATTTATTGCCTTTGAGCAGGCTATAGAAAGACATTTTTAATAAACCACGAAGTAAAGACAAATCACAAGTCTGTTTTGTTTAATTAATTTATAAATTTTCATATGATTGTAATGTTTCTGCTTTCTAAAATAATGAAATATTTCCACATTTCTGATATTGTATTGCTACATGTAGGCCTATTTACTGTATTTGTTAACTTATGGTATTTCCTAAGTGGTACACCCCTGAATTAGGTACATGCACATGCAGCAAGTTTATTAGAGCTAAATTTAGAACATATTTCTTAATTTTTAACTTGTAGCACATTCCTGTTCATCGTGCTGTAATGGCTGCTTGCAGCGACTGCTTTCGGGTCATGTTGACTGGTTTTATGAGAGAAAGTCGAAAAGTGTTTGTGGAACTGAAGGGAGTTACTGCTGGGGGGTTAGCTGTTGTTGTAGACTTTGCCTACACTGGCCGTCTGGAGCTGACCACAGATAATGTGGAAGAGGTGTTATCTGCTGCATCACATCTCCAGGTAAGAAATATTCATTATTTAACTGATAGAATAAGATTCTCAATTTTTACAATATTGAGAATTAGATTTTCTTACGGTCAACCTAATCGCTTAGATCACACGATCAGTTGGAAATGCCTGACATCCAAACAAATCTCTAAAAAGAAATAGATAAGACCCTTTCACCCATACAGCTAAAAATAATTGCTATGGTGACTATAAACTCCTTTCGAGAAGACATCATTCTTGCCTATACTGGTAGATGAGCCACAATTAATGCAGGAATGAAAAGTTTTTGTTTGCTCCAGCCAAGAGGGTTCCAATTTAACTAATTATATGTAGATATGAACATATTAAGAATATAGGGAACCTTGAAGCAGTTTCATGTATTTGCAGTTGTGGTTTGATATTCGTGTTCCTAAACATAATTTAGTTTCTCTATCAGGGAAACAGTTCTGCGCTTGTGTGTTGCCAGGACCCGAAAGGGTAGCAAAGAATAGCAACACTATTTATATTCCTTATATTCCATGCATTTTTTAAGAGGCGAATAAGGGGGTTTTAAGGTGGACTAGGCTATCCCATACCAAATAGGATCAAAGTGACGCAGTAGCCATGCTGAAGTCAGTTATGTTGGTCTAAAATGTGCAAATATCACAATAAAACTGTAAACCATGATAAGTTACATTCCATTCTCTGGACTACATCCTGCTAAATTTTCAGGAGTTTTAGAAGAGTGAACACAGAAGGAGAAGGGAAACAGTGATTTAGTAAAATAAAATCCTTCATTCGTCTATCATTTCTCCAAATCTTCGCTATCAGGAAGCATAAGGGTGATGATGATACTTCAGGTTGACTCTGATAGGTAGAGGTGAGTCAATCAATGGAAATGAATAGATTAAAGCTAACTGATACTTTGTAAGTACAGGAAATAAGACAAGACCACAGAATTATGTTTTTATAAATTGAGCTGTATCTGACGCCTTGGCTCTACTTTGTTCATTCAAATCAATGGTAATCTTCTGTTGGGAGAGTAAACTTTTTCATTGCATTCAAATGAAAATAAGTTATTTGGCATTCCTTGACAGTTTAACCTTTAGCACGCTGTGTTGACATACCGGGTGAGTCATATCACCGGAAATGTGTCATTTCTTGACAACAAAATATCTGTAACAACAAAAAAGTTATTGCGATTTCAAAATAGCCACCGACGATTGCGTAACATTTCTGAAAACTAATTCCGCGACAGTCAGTGGCAGGAGAGAAATTGCGTAATTGTAAACACAGCATGCCTAAGGTTAAATAACACATTTATATTACGAATAATTTTCTTAGCCCCCATCAGCACTTATATAGTTATGTCTCGAAAGAATGGAACAGGTGATGGTGCGAAGGGGATTTATGTCTTCACTTTGTCCTGGTTTTATATTGTCTATTGTGTGTAGTATTAGAGAGTAAGACCCCAAAGAAAATATAGGGCTAAGTGTGAAATAGGGCATTCAAGTCTGTAAAATCTCTTCGAAAGTGGTTGATGGTGTGAAATAGGGTATTCAAGTCTGTAAAATCACTTTAAAAGGCGTTGATGGTGTGAAATAGGGCATTCAAATCTGTAAAATCTCTATGAAAGGGGTTGATGGTGTGAAATACGGCATACAAGTCTGTAAAATCTCTATGAAAGTGGTCGATGATGTGAAATAAGACATAATAGTCTGTAAAGTCTCTATGAAAGGGGTTAATGGTGTAAAAAGTTTGAGAACCACTGATGTAGAACATTGGTTTTGTCTAATGTGCTCATAGGTTACTTTCATTAATTGTAGCAGAACCAGCTAACTTGTTTATTCATTTATTTCCCTAACACCATGTTCATAGACAAATATTCTTCTTCTTCTTCTTCTTTCGTTCACTTGAAACATGTCTATATCTGCAATTCTGTCTCCTTAATAAAACTCACTGTCTTTTGTAGTTCATACAGTGTCCCATAGAGCTTTGATTCCAGTGTTGTTTCCTCTGGCCTATATGTCTGCCTCAGCGTTTCATGCTCAGAACACTCTTGAAGTATATGTTTGGCACTCTGTACTGCCTGTCCACATGTACACATGGCCGTGTTGCCAATCTTGAACTTTGTATACATGTGACTGCGGAGTCGGTTGTGTCCTGTTCTGAGACGTAGAATTATAACTTGTTCTGATCTGTTCATAATGTGATAGTCATCTTGTGTTGGTGTTTGTGGCTTTCTTATTGACTTGATCATCTGTTTTTTCTGATGGTAGGTGATTGGTATATCTGGTTGATCTTCGGCAGCACCTTCCTTAGCCAGTTGATCTGCTTTTTCATTTCCTGGTATTCCACAGTGAGAGGGTATCCACTGCATGGTTACCCTATACTGGTAAGACAATTCGCTAAGTAGTTTTTTCAAGTCTGTTAGTTTTCCAGACTGGAGAGCTTGAAGCACTGACCTTGCATCTGTCAGGAATACCACAGGCTGTAGGTCAGAGTTGGAGTTCAGCAGTTTTTTAGCTGCCACAGTAATTGCCTGGATTTCTGCATCATAATTATTGCAGAATTTTCCTGTCGGTGTTCTGATTGTATCTCTAGGCTTGTGTGGATATTCTATATATACACCTGCACCTCCATTCCTCACAGCATTCTGTGCTGACCCTCTGTGTATACTCTGACCCATATATCTTGTGGATATTCCTCGTCCAGGAAACTGAGGGTGACTGTCCTCCGCTGCACACTGTTCTGTTCGTCCTCGCTTAGTATTCCTTTCACATGGGTCTGAATGTATATTGGCATTCCATGCCTTTCACTCCATGGGGTTTGTTCTGGTACAGACCTTAAGGGGCTGTCAACTTCAGGTAGGTCTGTAAGTTGTCTACGGAGTCGTTTAGCTTGATGGATAAAGCTGCTTCTTTTCAGTCGCCCCATTGCTAGGTTTTGGAATCTTTCCTTCATTGGATGACTTGGCATACACTGAAACTTTTCTGCTTGAATTAGTACTTTTGTGTCTCTGCGTTCGCCAAGTGTTTGCATTCTTCCCATTTTCTGCATCTCTGCTATGGGTGTTGATTTCATTGCTCCCAACATTATTCTAAGTGCCTGGTTTTGCACTTTATCTAGATCTTGTAATGTGGTGTTTGATGCAGGACACCACGCAGCTGAACCATATTCCAGGTGTGGTCTTATGCCTTGCTGGTAAACTTTACTGAGTATATTCCCACTGGCTCCCCATGTGGTTCCACTTAGTTTTCTCAGGATAGCTAACTTCCTCCTGGCTTTTGTTGTTGCTTTGTTTATGTGCTGCTTCCATGTCAGCTTATCATCAAAAGTAATTCCGAGGTATGTTGGTTGTTTGTCTTCTTTCAAGAGCTCTCCGTCTATCTTGATATGACCAGCTTTTTGTTTTGGTGAGAGGGTAAAGAGTGTAGTGCTGCACTTATCTGTGTTAATGCTGACACATCATCTATTTGCCCATAAGGTTAGGGCATCGATAGCTCTTTGTATTTGTTTAGTGGCCACTGTCGCATGTTCTTCCGTGCACCAGGTCGTCAGCATACATTGCCACTTTGATCCCGTGTGGTAGTTCAGCAACTAGGTCATTGATGTAAACCAAGAAAAGTGTGGGTGACAGGACTCCTCCCTGGGGGACTCCATGACGCAGTAGGACTTTCTTGCTTTTGCGACCATCTAATTGTACCCTGGCTCTTCTATTATGCAGGTATGCTTTTACCCATTTGTACATTCTTGAGCTAACCCTGCAATTTCGCAATTTCTTTAGGAGCCCTTCTTTCCAGACCTTATCAAATGCTTTCCTAAGGTCTATCCATGCTGCTAGTACTAGTTTCTTATCTTGGAAGGCATCCTCAATCTCTTGGGAGAGGTAGGTTGCCTGATCTTCAGTAGAGTAGCACTGTCTGAAACCTGCTTGCTGTGATACCAGAAGGTTTTCACTTTCAAGGTACCACTGCATCCTAAGATTGATAATGCGTTCCATTGTTTTGCATAGACAGCTTGTGAGGCTGATGGGCCTGTAGTTGGAGACTGTGTTGCCATCTTTTCCTGATTTGAGGAGAGGTATCATTATTGCTTCTCTCCATGCCTGTGGTACATTACCTGTGGACCAGCTTGTGTTAAAGATTTGCAGCAGCTTTGCTCTTGCTGCAATTCCCAGGTTTCTAATCATTTCATTGGACACTCCATCAGCTCCAGGGGACTTTTTCATTTTCAATTTGGATATTGCATGCTCCAGTTCTCTCATTGTGATTGGTGCCTCCATGACTTCAGGTATAGGTTCGTCTTGTCCAATGTTTTGCTGGTTCGCTCGAACCTCCTGTTGTTTGTCTGGGCTGACTTTGACGTTATTGTCTTCTGCAAAGGAATCTGCAAAGTAATCAGCTGCATGTTTACCTGTTAAAATGTTTTTATCTTTATAAAGTGTGATCCTGGTATTTCTCCCTGTACCTTCATCATTTAGTTGTTTTACAAGTTTCCATAATTTCCTAGTATCTCTTTCTAGGTTCAGCGACTCTGTTTTTTCTTTCCAGCTGTTCCGTCTGGCTTGTAACTTGGCTCTTTGAAATTTAGCCTTTGTTTGCTGATATTTGTTGTGATGTTCTTGGCTAGGTCTGTTCTCAGCCTGCTTTCTAGATATTTCCATCTCATTTTGCAGCTTTTCCAGTTCATCATTCCAGTAGGGTTTGTAGTTTTTGCGTGCCCCCCTGGGTATGGTTTTACTAGCAGCATGTAGTATACATCTATTAAATTCACTCACTGCTCTATTGATGTCTTTGTCCAAGTTCATGTCCTTAGCTAGAACACTGGTTAAATGCTGGTACATTTTCCAGTCTGCCCTCTTATAGTTCCACCTAGTGAGCGTGCTGCTGTCCTTGGTATATTCATTGTGAATTTCCAGAAATACTGGTCTGTGGTCACTACCCCCAAGCTGCTTTCCAACGACACGTGTGATGTTCCATTCCAGGCCTGGTGAGTGGAATGCCAGATCTGGTGTAGAGGTGGTGTGCCATGCTCTCGAGTAGAAGGTTGGTGAGTCAGCTGGCTGGTTAATAAGAATGAGATTATTTTCATCCTGCCAGCTCTCAAGTTCCTCACCTCTCTTGTCGATATGATCGTAGCCCCAGCTCTGAGAGTGGCTGTTGAAGTCACCACACACCATAAGCCTTTCTTTGTCTGGAATTGTGTCTAGTGCCAATGGTTTATCATTTGGGCAGTAGTAGTTCAGGAGATGGAATTCTGCACTGTCTGTTTTTAGGTGGAGCATCTGGTATTCTGCCCCGTCCATGTATACTTCCAGCTGACATGCGCTGATATTGTTTTTAACTAGTGTCAGAATTCCACCCTTTCGCCTGTCTTTTCTGTCAGATCGGTAGCACTGGTAGCCTCTGATTTTGAAGGCTATGTCGCTGCTGAGGTGTGTTTCTTGGATACAGCATATATTAACTTGTTCTTCACTGAGGACATTTTCAAGTTCCAATTTTTTGCTGTATCCATCTCTTTTACTGTTGACACCCTCAGCATTCCAGTGCATTATTTTTATTGGTCGTTTGTTTGTTTGGCCAGTAGCTCTATTCCCTTGCCTCCTGGCTCCTCGGGGCAATTGAGAAGGACTTCCAGTAACTGAGGTTGGGCCCTTTCGAGGTATAGGGCCCGGCACCGTCCCTGCCTGAACGTCCGCCACAGGGCAGGCAACATAACGTTTATTAGATGCAGACATGTTTCCATTGTGTTTTATGCGTGGCAACCTGATTATCTGTGCGCCTTTTGGCTGGTTGCCTCCGTCTTCAGCACTCTGCTTACTTGGGCCGGACTATGGTCCTGCTCGAGTGGGAGTGCCCGACCAGTCTTAGTTTCCAGCCTCTGATGGCTGAACTAAGCCCCATCACCACTTCAAGGTTCTGGCCTCGATGGGGATAGACAAATATGAAAGTGAACATAATGAAATCTCTCCTTCTAGTAAAGATAAACGTAATTTGAGCTATGAAACAGCATCATAGCACACAGTTTTCCCATAAGTACTCATTTGTCTAGTCGCCCGTGTGTTGCCGGGGCCCGAAAGGGGAGCAAAGAATAGCAACACTGTTTACCTTCCACGCATGTCGTAAAAGGCGACTAAGGAGGTTATGGGATGGAGTTGGCTGTCCCATCCCATATAGGGTCAGTGACCCAAAGCCATGCTGAAGTCGGATGTGTTAGGCCGAAAGGCGCAGATATCGCAGCAATGCTGTAAACCATGACACAACGCATTCCGTTCTCCGGACTACATCCTGCTAATCTGCAGGAGTTTGAGAATGAACGCAGAAGAAGAAGAAGAAGATTTGTCTAGTCTGTGATTGACCAATACCTCCTGACTAGTATCACCTACCGCACTTTCTCAGTAGTGATGGTGCAATTCCTTGACATTTTCAGAACATGAACCGTGATATCCTACTTCCGGGTGGCTGGGTGAACAACAGGAGTAATTCATATTTCAAACCACAAATTCACAGATTTGAAACCCAGGTTTGCTGGTCAGTGGGTGAATGATTGAACATCACACTACATTGACTCCCTCCTTATAGTATAGTATTTAACACATACAATATATGATACAAATGTTTATCATAAATAAATGACCATATATTCCATTAGGTAAGTGTGGCTGTAGAACTTTGCAGCAAGTACCTGGAAATGGCACTCACAATCTACAACTGTACAGACATTCTCAACCTGGCACAGATGTATACCTTAACATCAACACAGGCTAAAGCTTTGCAGTATATGATGGACAACTTTGAGGTTTGAACAGCTAACTGGTCTCGTGTGTACCTAATCCTTCTAACAACATGTGTCCACAGCTTTAATTTATCTATGTGACGTGTCCTTTGCAGAACATTGTCTTACTCTGTAGGACTTCTCTATAAGTCTGCTGGTTCTGTGCAGACTGTCCAGCTTCTTTCAGTGTCATATTCAAAAGGTCTTCTATATCTTTTGTTCATCATAGTCTTAACCATGAGTCCTCTTTCCTGGAGTCTTTCTCTCATTGATTAATCTTTCAACCCAATTCTGTATTTTGTATATGTCCAAAATATGATAATTTGAGTTTTTGGTAGTTTTTAGGAGCCACTCTTCTTCTATATCAGTCATGACTAAATTATATTTTAAATTGTTTAATTTATTATTTTGGAGCTGTTGTAACACAATGGTTAGTGCACTGGCTGCCTAGGTAGGTGGTCCAAGGTTTGATATTCAGTACAACTGAAAAACATTGTAGACCACTAATGGCTTATGAGCTTATGAACTTGGATGGCTTAGATAGGAATTTTGGCAACCACCAAATGGTATACGTAAATCAACTCTAAGGTGGCACTTAGAACCTTTTTCTAGCTCTGCAGACTTATCTTTTGTTTGAGTAAAGTTATATTTGGTGTACACTGCTATCTAAAAAAGTGCACTGCTTAGAAGGAAAGTAACTGAACACAGTTTCATTCACTCATCACTCATGGTTTGCACACACAAAGATACTCCCATCCATGATCCACCATGAAATATGAGTATGTGTAGGCATAGAGTATTATTGATTTCATTGCACTCGGGTAACACTCACAATATACAACTACTGTACAGATATTCATAACTTCACACAGATGTACACCCTCACATAATACCCCCTCCGAGTAGAAGGATTCTTCAATAGGCATTGCATAAATCTGAAAGCTGAAGTCTCCTGTGTATGAAAGAAAGCATAGAGAAATAGAGAAATCACCCCACTCATCTCATGTGACATCTTCTTTCCAGAATGTGGTCTTCCTTATGGATTCTGTGAACACTCCGTGATTCTGGGGAGTTGACCTGCTGCAGCAAGAGACATGTTTAAGAAATCTGATATATCACTGCACCATCATCGTCTTGGGCATCCTGTTGCCATTAACTCTGCCTTCAGCTGTTAATCTTTCCATGCTATTATGTCTTTATATGACCAAAAAACACAGCTTTCATGTTCGAATGTTGTTAAGGAGCAATCCCACTTCAACGTTTATTGATCTTAACACTTCCTGATTTGTCTTTTTAGCTGTCTATGGTATACATAAAATTCTTCTGTATAAATACTACACCACTGCACATTGAAAATAAGAGCAAGTTGCTTGTAATTCCTGAGGTTAGTGACTTACAACACACACCCTCACATTAACACAGGCTACCGCAGTATATAAGCATTGCAGTATATAATGGAAAACTTTGAGGTTTAAACGGAACACTGGACTCATGTATGCTTTTTTGGAGATCTCTCTAGCTAGTAAGTACAAGTCTCTCTCAACAGAGTATCACATCATCTGTGGAGTGTGTACTTCATAGCACATAAATTCGTAGCTTCAATCATATGAATCTCTTAAAAAATAACTTAATCCTATAGATCTTCCAGAAAATGCATACCAGCTTCATTTTCTAGGAAGGTCAAGGAATATTGCTACGGAGTGTTGAAAGCAACACTAGGCAACAACTGGCCAGACAGCTGAACACATATGGAAACAAACCATGTACTATGATACTGATTCATGATTCAGTGTTTCCTTGTAAGTTTGTTAATTTTATTTAGCTGAAAAAAGTATTCATAACTATATAAAAATGTACATCATTGTTTTTGTCAAAACATTATGTTGTTATTTATATCAATGATACACTTTAATGTATGTTAAAGAAATATTATTTATTTGATGTGTTCAGGCGCTACAAAGACAATAGAACAAGTAGTCAAATAAAGTAGTGAATGTGGATTAGATATTAATGTTCAAAAAGACAAAAATAAAACAATGATAATAAAATTGAGGATAAATCAATACTAAACATAAAAATGCATGGAGAGATTCATCAAGTCAGCTGTTTCCTATATATGTGACACAATCACAAACAATGTTAGGTGCAAAACAAAGTTTAAAAGGAGAATAAGAATAGTCAAAAGTACTTTTAATGACATAAGGAAACTACTAACATTCAGACAAATCACAAGAAAATTAAAAATGAGGATTGTAAAGTGCTATATCTACACTACACAAATATATGGTTCAGAAGAATGGATAATGAACAAATAGCTAGGAGAGAGAATTGATCCCTTTGAAATGTGAATATATAGAAGAATATAAAGAACTTCATGGGCAGAGAAGAAAACAAAGAGGTTCTGACAACACTGTATATGAAGGGAAAACAAAGAAATACTAAAGGAAATTTAAAAACAACAAATATTGGGCATATTAAAAGAACACTTGTTGATGACTATTTGGTAGAGATAATTGTTGGTAGGCAAGAGATAAACAGAGATAACAAGTAAGAGGACAATAGCTACACCATTTCACACAATATTGACATAGACGTGAAGACAATTCAAAATGTATAATTCATGCAATACATTTATACTAGATCTAAATTGACTGGGCTATACTTGATTGATAGTGTGTATGATATTGATATGAATCAATGTTCTTGTATATATGTAGTTTTCTCATGACACTGGGGTTGACAAAATTCACAGTCATCACCACTTATGTAATATTATTGTATCAGTATTGATGCCTCCAGTGTTTTAAATTAATTTCTCATCACTAGAAGTATCAGACAAATGTTTTAGTAAAATGATAGCTTATTTAGCATTTATTTGGGCTGTAAATGATCTTTTTATGATAGTATCATTGGTTGTCATGGTAAACAAACGTTTGCCACTTGAAGATGAATTTGTGAAAGTACAAAATAATTTAATTTTACAGTGAATTTATTGATGTTTACAATACGCCATATAGTTGGAAAGATTGTTCATGTGATTGCTTTAAATTTTCAGCCGTTTAAAAATGTGATTAGTTCTATAATACATGTGCTTTTATTAGTACTATTTGGGTCAAAGAGCATGAGCCCATGGACCGCTGGATCAGCAACCATTAGTACTATTGCAGAGTCTCTGTTGGCAGCTTACTGCCATGGTTGATGACCATCAAACTGCTTGGAGCAGCTTGGTGTAGGCAATGTGTTAATCTTTAGCACACTGCATTAGAACTGTGTTACTGCCTTTTTTTTTTTACTTTTCCCATTATTTATGGAGGATATTTGGAAAATGCAATAACTGTTTTTTCCCAGGAGGTTTTTGTATAATTATGTATTATGGAAATAAAGGAATGATTCCTGTGTATACTGATGTAAGTTTTATTTGTGTGTGTGTGTGACATGTGAGGAAATGGTGAAGTTGAAAAATGCACACTAAAAACATATCATAAGTGACCCACCTATTCTTGTTAAATATATTCAGTTCCTAAATTTAAAAAACTTAAATCGTACACAGGTTTGAAGAATGCATCAAGGAACTTTACAAAGATAGTAGAAATGAAATAGACATACAGTACAGCAACGAATGTCCATGTATATTAACTGCAGATATGGAAGAAGCTGTACAACACTTGAAATACAATAAATCTCCAGGACCAGATAATATTACAAAGGTAGAATTAGAAGTGCTGGGGGATCATGGCATATATATAATCACCAAAATGCTAAATGACATTTATAACAGAGGCGATATTGCATCTGATGATGAAACATGTCAATCTCGCTGACATCAGCTAGACATTATCTTCTAACTTTGAAACATTGTGAAGACAAAAATGATAGTAACCAATCATACTTTTCTTCACACACTCTCGACATGGAACTGCTGTCCCAATCCTCAGCTATCTGGAGCTGAGAAACAATATCTGCATCATAAAACAAAGAAATACTTCATCATCTGAATAAAAAAAAATATATTCCTAAAAAATGGCTGAAATTTTGGAGGAATTTAACGGAGTGCATACAATATTCCCTAAAACTCTCCTAAGACATGTGCAAGCACAAAATGGGTAGGAAGTTAAATTTTGTCTACTTTCAATTCCTTTGTTACCCAGATGAATGATGTGGTTAGTTTATAATCCTGATTTCTATGATGAAAGAGGTGCATAGCAACGATTGACTTGTCGACAACAGCGGCGCAAAATACAATGAATCTAGTGACTGTAGTTGCCTGCAGCATGCTAAACATTTATAGCACATGTGGAACCTCAATCTAAGAATAAATAAGCCTATATGGATAGGTAGGTAAGTAGATAGGTAGAATAAAATCTTCCTGTTTACAAAAAGCAAAATCTTTTAAACTATTGTAAGAATAAGTATTATATGTTTGAAAGAAACATTGCTGGTCTTAATTTTCAAGCAATCGCCAAATTTTTTGTGTTTGTTGCAGATTGTAAGCTCCTCAGAGCAGTTCAGCAAGTTGACCCACACACAACTGGCCACCATGCTGCAAGACAACAGCCTGAGGGTGCCATCTGAGTACAGACTGTTTACTATTGTTCTACACTGGATAGACCATGATAAGACAGAGAGGGCACAGTATCTAGCTGAGTTAATGAGAAATATAAGACTGCCCTTATTAGCTGGAGAAGAGTTAGTTAAGGTTGGTACATAAAATTGCTATTTCTTTAGCTCTTTATGAGGGTTATATTAAAAGCTTTTGCATAGAGTAGAACAGTGCATGCGCAGTTTGAAAGAGATAAAAACAAATGGAGCAGCCAGACTGATTTCAGGACCTACTACATTCTTACACTACAAGTTTTTCAGAAGCTGAATTAAACTCCTTAGCTATTAAGTAATAACAAACAATCAAACCTAACTTCCTTCACCTTTTTTCATGGTCTTTTTTTTTTTTGCCACGCTCATCTTGAGCATCATCATCAAGTGAATCATGTATGTGACTAACAAAGTACAAAACACACTAGAGAATTCTGTAGAAATCATCACCGGTCTGTCACATGAAACTCTTTGCATTGACTTTCTGTTAACAGGATTAGATTAATGAATGTCCCTTGCACTGAAACTACATAACAAGAGTCTATTATATTTGTTTATGTGTTCCATAAATATTTTGTTTTGTGAGCTGGACATTAAAATTGCATAGACGATTAGCCACATCCTCATTAAAGTTTGAAGACCTGTTAAGAGTTGCTTTGATGTGTAACCAGGTTGTCAAATGTAAGAGAGGGTGACCAAGGATTGCATAGACATTGGCCACATCCTCATTAAAGAGTTGATAAGAGTTGCTTTGACCTGTAACCAGGTTGGAAAATGTAAGAGGAAAATGACCAAGGATTGCATAGAGGTGAAGGTGGTATGTCAGAATTGAGATGAACTCTCAAAAGATGGTCGTTGATCAAATGAAGTGAAGAGAGACTTGTTGTTTACACTTCAGGGTGTCATATAGGTAGATAAATGTATATTTAAAACAATATAAAATAGGTTTTACAGAGACTTTACAACAGAACAATTTGATGTTTCAACTAATAAGCCTCATAAGTAATAGCGATCAAAGTTTGTTTTGGTAGACTCTGGTCAAGTAAACAACAGTACATTAAAAGAGGCTCTTCCTTACGGCTACTCTAGCAGAAAGACCTATGGTACTACTAGTTTGAGTGAAGTACACACAATGTGAATGGACAGTTGTGTTTAACATCACAACACATTCCATTTTCCAAAATTTGAGAATAGACGCAGTATAATTTATTTCAGTAGCATTTATCATTAACATAAATGTTTGTACTAAAACACTCTAGAGTATCAGTTATGTATGCTTTAAAAAAACACTCTAGAGTATCAATTATGTATGCTTTAAAATAGTTGATTATAATTGAAAACATATCCTGTATAGGACATTGCTTTTCAACTATTGCTGCATTTCTGGCACCACTAAGACATCCAATCATATCACCAGTACAATGTGGATGGTCCGTTTTAAACCATGAGCAAGTTTGATTGAGTTATATTTATGAGCCAATCCCACAAACTTCTCTACTTCTATGCTGACCTCTTAAAAATATTCCACACAAATAAATATCCCTTCTCAACTGAATTCTTGACCACACACTTCTGAACTTTCCTGTGCTCAAAAACTGCAGAGATGAAGCATGGCTGAACGATGGAAACTATTGGCCAGCCACCTGGATCTAGAAAAATCAGTACTGTAGTGGCAACAAGCCGGAAGATGTAGCACTACCAACAGATTGAATGCCTAAGAAAAAAGAATTTTGAGTCTGTGTATAAAATGTGATAGTTTTACATAATACTAAGTGATGTTGACCACATCATTTCTAACGTACAATTTATCACAGAAAAATATCGGGTAATGCAGCATTACCCATTCACTACAATTATGTAGAAAGGAGCCTTACATTATCAGATTGGGTGACTTCTCCACAGCACAGGTTGGCTATAATGAATCTCCAACACTTTCTGTCTCTTGTCTTGGTGGTACTTAAAAAAAAATTATTTCATTACTACATGTTTTCCTATTAAGGAGTGCAGAGAGGCTTTTTGGCTGTGGAAATAATGGTCGCTTTGCCATAGCTGTCACCATGGCGTGTACAAGAAGAATTTTTTTATTGCATTTCCGAAAGACAAAAATCTTTATCCCAACCGTGGATTGAACCCAGATGTCAGGCTTCTGAGATCAGCTTTCTAGCCATATGACCACTTGCTGTACACCTTGGTGGTGCACTCTGATAAACTGTAATTTGTCCATTTCTTGATGTTTTCCTCCCACTTGTGTCTGTCTACCTCTTGCTCTATGTGACAGTGCATCAACTTTCCCTCTATATAATGTAATTTGTTTGCTAAAATGTGTCTACTAACCAAATAGCCAGAGTATCTCGAACAAACAGACGAAAATGATAATAACAAAAACAGACAGTACTGTGATAAAGGATGTTGTCATATGTTACCAGAAAATAAATCTAATAAAAACATAAAAATGTTTATATAAAACAGGGACTACTTCTGTTACAAACATATGGCCTTTATCAAGAAACACCCCATCGAGGCCAGAACCTTGAAGTGGTGATGGGGCTTAGTTCAGCCATCAGAGGCTGGAAACTAAGACTGGTCGGGCACTCCCACTCGAGCAGGACCATAGTCCGGCCCAAGTAAGCAGAGTGCTGAAGACGGAGGCAACCAGCCAAAAGGCGCACAGATAATCAGGTTGCCACGCATAAAACACAATGGAAACATGTCTGCATCTAATAAACGTTATGGTGCCTGCCTTGTGGCGGACGTTCAGGCAGGGACGGTGCCGGGCCCTATACCTCGAAAGGGCCCAACCTCAGTTACTGGAAGTCCTTCTCAATTGCCCCGAGGAGCCAGGAGGCAAGGGAATAGAGCTACTGGCCAAACAAACAAACGACCAATAAAAATAATGCACTGGAATGCTGAGGGTGTTAACAGTAAAAGAGATGGATACAGCAAAAAATTGGAACTTGAAAATGTCCTCAGTGAAGAACAAGTAAATATATGCTGTATCCAAGAAACACACCTCAGCAGCGACATAGCCTTCAAAATCAGAGGCTACCAGTGCTACCGATCTGACCGAAAAGACAGGCGAAAGGGTGGAATTCTGACACTAGTTAAAAACAATATCAGCGCATGTCAGCTGGAAGTATACATGGACGGGGCAGAATACCAGATGCTCCACCTAAAAACAGACAGTGCAGAATTCCATCTCCTGAACTACTACTGCCCAAATGATAAACCATTGGCACTAGACACAATTCCAGACAAAGAAAGGCTTATGGTGTGTGGTGACTTCAACAGCCACTCTCAGAGCTGGGGCTACGATCATATCGACAAGAGAGGTGAGGAACTTGAGAGCTGGCAGGATGAAAATAATCTCATTCTTATTAACCAGCCAGCAGACTCACCAACCTTCTACTCGAGAGCATGGCACACCACCTCTACACCAGACCTGGCATTCTACTCACCAGGCCTGGAATGGAACATCACACGTGTCGTTGGAAAGCAGCTTGGGGGTAGTGACCACAGACCAGTATTTCTGGAAATTCACAATGAATATACCAAGGACAGCAGCACGCTCACTAGGTGGAACTATAAGAGGGCAGACTGGAAAATGTACCAGCATTTAACCAGTGTTCTAGCTAAGGACATGAACTTGGACAAAGACATCAATAGAGCAGTGAGTGAATTTAATAGATGTATACTACATGTTGCTAGTAAAACCATACCCAGGGGGGCACGCAAAAACTACAAACCCTACTGGAATGATGAACTGGAAAAGCTGCAAAATGAGATGGAAACATCTAGAAAGCAGGCCGAGAACAGACCTAGCCAAGAACATCACAACAAATATCAGCAAACAAAGGCTAAATTTCAAAGAGCCAAGTTACAAGCCAGACGGAGCAGCTGGAAAGAAAAAACAGAGTCGCTGAACCTAGAAAGAGATACTAGGAAATTATGGAAACTTGTAAAACAACTAAATGATGAAGGTACAGGGAGAAATACCAAGATCACACTTTATAAAGATAGAAACATTTTAACAGGTAAACATGCAGCTGATTACTTTGCAGATTCCTTTGCAGAAGACAATAACGTCAAAGTCAGCCCAGACAAACAACAGGAGGTTCGAGAGAACCAGCAAAACATTGGACAAGGTGAACCTATACCTGAAGTCATGGAGGCACCAATCACAATGAGAGAACTGGAGCATGCAATATCCAAATTGAAAATGAAAAAGTCCCCTGGAGCTGATGGAGTGTCCAATGAAATGATTAGAAACCTGGGAAGTGCAGCAAGAGCAAAGCTACTGCAGATCTTTAACACAAGCTGGTCCACAGGTAATGTACCACAGGCATGGAGAGAAGCAATAATGATACCACTCCTCAAATCAGGAAAAGATGGCAACACAGTCTCCAACTACAGGCCCATCAGCCTCACAAGCTGTCTATGTAAAACAATGGAACGCATTATCAATCTTAGGATGCAGTGGTACCTTGAAAGTGAAAACCTTCTGGTATCACAGCAAGCAGGTTTCAGACAGTGCTACTCTACTGAAGATCAGGCAACCTACCTCTCCCAAGAGATTGAGGATGCCTTCCAAGAAAAGAAACTGGTACTAGCAGCATGGATAGACCTCAGGAAAGCATTTGATAAGGTCTGGAAAGAAGGGCTCCTAAAGAAATTGCGAAATTGCAGGGTTAGCTCAAGAATGTACAAATGGGTAAAAGCATACCTGCATAATAGAAGAGCCAGGGTACAATTAGATGGTCGCAAGAGCAAGAAAGTTCTACTGCGTCATGGAGTCCCCCAGGGAGGAGTCCTGTCACCCACACTTTTCTTGGTTTACATCAATGACCTAGTTGCTGAACTACCTCACGGGATCAAAGTGGCAATGTATGCTGACGACCTGGTGATCTGGTGCACGGAAGAACATGCAACAGTGGCCACTAAACAAATACAAAGAGCTATCGATGCCCTAACCTTATGGGCTAATAGATGGTGCGTCAGCATTAACACAGATAAGTGCAGCACTACACTCTTTACCCTCTCACCAAAACACAAAGCTGGTCATATCAAGATAGATGGAGAGCTCTTGAAAGAAGACAAACAACCCACATACCTCGGAGTTACTTTTGATGATAAGCTGACATGGAAGCAGCACATAAACAAAGCAACAACAAAAGCCAGGAGGAAGCTAGCTATCCTGAGAAAACTAAGTGGAACCACATGGGGAGCCAGTGGAAATATACTCAGTAAAGTTTACCAGCAAGGCATAAGACCACACCTAGAATACGGTTCAGCTGCGTGGTGTCCTGCATCAAACACCACATTACAAGATCTAGATAAAGTGCAAAACCAGGCACTTAGAATAATGTTGGGAGCAATGAAATCAACACCCATAGCAGAGATGCAGAAAATGGGAAGAATGCAAACACTTGGCGAACGCAGAGACACAAAAGTACTAATTCAAGCAGAAAAGTTTCAGTGTATGCCAAGTCATCCAATGAAGGAAAGATTCCAAAATCTAGCAATGGGACGACTGAAAAGGAGCAGCTTTATCCATCAAGCTAAACGACTCCGTAGACAACTTACAGACCTACCTGAAGTTGGCAGCCCCTTAAGGTCTGTACCAGAGCAAACCCCGTGGAGTGAAAGCCATGGAATGCCAATATACATTCAGACCCATGTGAAAGGAATACTAAGCGAGGACGAACAGAACAGTGTGCAGCGAATGACAATCACCCTCAGTTTCCTGGATGAGGAATATCCACAAGATATATGGGTCAGAGTGTACACAGATGGGTCAGCACAGAATGCTGTGAGGAATGGAGGTGCAGGTGTATATATAGAATATCCACACAAGCCTAGAGATACAATCAGAACACAGACAGGAAAATTCTGCAATAATTATGATGCAGAAATCCAGGCAATTAGTGTGGCAGCTAAAAAACTGCTGAACTCCAACTCTGACCTACAGCCTGTGGTATTCCTGACAGATGCAAGGTCAGTGCTTCAAGCTCTCCAGTCTGGAAAACTAACAGACTTAAAAAAACTACTTAGCGAATTGTCTTACCAGTATAGGGTAACCATGCAGTGGATACCCTCTCACTGTGGAATACCAGGAAATGAAAAAGCAGACCAACTGGCTAAGGAAGGTGCTGCCGAAGACCAACCAGATATACCAATCACCTACCATCAGAAAAAACAGATGATAAAGTCAATAAGAAAGCCACAAACACCAGCACAAGATGACTATCACAATATGAACAGATCAGAACAAGTTATAATTCTACGTCTCAGAACAGGACACAACCGACTCCGCAGTCACATGTATACAAAGTTCAAAATTGGCAACACGGCCATGTGTACATGTGGACAGGCAGCACAGAGTGCCAAACATATACTTCAAGAGTGTTCTGAGCATGAAACGCTGAGGCAGACATATTGGCCAGAGGAAACAACACTGGAATCAAAACTCTATGGGACACTGTATGAACTACAAAAGACAGTGAGTTTTATTAAGGAGACAGAATTACAGATATAGACATGTTTCAAGTGAACGAAAGAAGAAGAAGAAAATCAAGAAACAAACACAACACAAAGAGAAATATTTAATAAAACATAATAAACAAACTAGAACTAATCCTCTAGTATTAATGGAAAGAAATAGATATAATATAACAAAATAGATATAATATAACAGCATTACGTGAAAGAATTTCTTTACCAAAATGTAATGGTGTTAAATACAATAATTTGTTAACTAAAATATAATAGTGTTGCATAAAAGAATTTCTTTACTAAGATTTAATGGTGTTACATAGAATTTCTTTACTAAAATGTAGAGGTGTTACGTAGAAGAATTTCTTTACTATAATGTAATAGTGTTAGGCCTATGTAAAAGAATTTCTTTACTAAAATGTAGTCTTCATGAAGACTTTACTAAAATTAATATTTTTACACAGACATCTTGTATAATGTTCCACCATATTTGTTTATCCATTTTGTTTATATTCGTTATGGTTTTTTTGTTCTTAACTGTTTTTTTTTGTCTTGATAAAGGTCCCAATTGGGCCGACACGTTGACAATTGTATTTGTTCTTTTTTTATTGTTATTTTCTATATTTTATTATTTTATATTGATAGTTTTCTAGTAACCTATTTACTTTATTTGCATTTACCTGACCTTGTATAATGTTCCTCCTTCTTATCTCCAGAGTAAATGTTGTCAATTATATTTCTCAGGTGAGTAAAGTAGAAATGATGAGAACAAATCAGGAGTGCAGTGGTCTACTAACAGAAGCCAAGGATTATCACATAGTCACCAGCAAGCAACCAATGTTACAGTCAAGTCGCACACAAGTTAGGTCAAACCATCCGAGCGTCATCATCATGCCCCATGCTCAGAACTTCTGTATGTGCTATACCTTCCATAACAAAGATCATGGGTTTTTGAAGGATTCACGCATTCCTTTATTCAATGCTAGTGTGGCTGTACTGGACAACTTTATGTATGCATGTGGTGGAAAATATGGCAGAACAGTGAATAATGAAATTGCAACTGCACGGTGTTTTCGTTTCGATCCAAGGTTTGTCATGATATTGTACTTTATTAGGTAATAAAACAGCAAGTAGTTACTGACCCAAATCACCGCTTGCAAGTGAAACTGCTCACAATCTTCTTTAGTATGCTTCTTGAGATAGTGGAAAGGAATCAGTGGATATCATTTCATAGCTTATTGTGGTATAGTAGTGTACAGTGACCTCACAGCACTAGACATTGATATTTATGTATACAGTGAAACCTTGCTTTTCCTTGACATCTCTTATCATCATTTTCGGTTTTCTCTGAAACATTTGTCTTGGTTTTCATCAGGTGGCTCAGATGTAATCAGATTTTTAACTGGTCCTTGTGCCAAAGTACCAAGAAGGAAAGTGACTCCAGATAGTGTCTTGATACCTCAGGTCCTTATGGTGGGGATTCCCCTTCCAAACAATAAAATCTCCACTTCTTTAATATATAAAATGTTTGAAAGTTATTTAGTGAGGACTTCATTATTTCAATGCAAAATTCATCCATGTGTTGCCAGACCACAAAAGTGGAGTAAGGAGTATCAACATTGTGTCCTACCATGCATGTCATAAGAGACAACTAAGTAGGTTTTGGGTTGAAGTTTGTCCAATTTCATAGGTCGGTGTTTGCTGAAGTCAGATGTGCCTGGCCAAAAGGTGCAGATATTACAGCATAGCTGTAAACCATAACACAATACATTCCATTCTCCAAACTACACCAGTGCTAATCTGCAGGAGTATGAGAACAAATGTAGAAGAAGATGAATCATGATCCAGCCTTGGAACAATTTATCTGTCTGGAACAGTGAATATTATATTTTCTGCAGTGTAAAATTTATATATTTGAGATAAATAAATATAATGTCATTCAAATAGTATAACTTTCTTTCATTATTTGACCCCATAAAAAAGGAATAAATTAACTGAAGTATAATTTATTTAAAATAACAATCATAAAATGTGGGTTTCTATGGAAGCTAAGGCTGAAGAATAGTCTGTACTGTTGCCAAGATGTATAAGCTTGGTTTGTCATTGGAAACTATTCAAGAGCTGGTTGGAGTTTCCCCCCATAGCTCAGAGCCTTTCAGCTTACAAGAAATGCCAGGTAAGACTGCATATATAACTTCTTCTGAAACAACTGAATTTTGAGCTGTGTGGACTAGGGAATTGACTATTCTGAGAATTAATCTCTGTTTATTTAGGATTCTTTTTTATCTGTACATTACTGCTAGTTAGGATGTAGTCCAAAGAACGGAATGAGTTATGTTATGTTTCATATTTTGACTATGATATCTTCACCTTTTGTCCTGACACTTTTGTCTATGGCTTTTTAGTAATTTTGACTAATTGTGAACCAGCCCCAAAACCTCATTATTTGCCTCTTATGATATGCATGCTAAGTCACAATATTAATATTCTTGTTTACCCTTTCAGACCATGACAACACATGGGAAGATTGGGATTGAATTTAATAACTATGTTACACTAACTTCCTTAATATTTCAAGTCAGATGTTTGTGCTGACTGTTCACAGATTTGATTCTTGGTATGAGCTCTCATCCATGAACGAAGCTCGCAAAGACTTTGTTCTTGTTGCATATAACGGGAAACTGTATGCAGTAGGAGGACAAGATGACAACATGGCCATGTGCACTGTAGAATGTTACTCTGTAGCCAATGAGGACTGGGATATTTGTGCTTCAATAAGGTATGTCAACCTCTAATGTAAACAAACTTTCCTATGATCTCCATCTTTTTTAATGTTAAGGGGGTATAACCACCTTCTTTAAGGTAGAAGATGAAAATGTAATGTTGACTTTACAAATTAAAACAAAATGAAATTTAACAAATGTTCTCTATCAATTACAAGAAACAAAATGTTAGTTACATAATATGTACAGCACTTAAATTACACAGAAATTCATATACTTTTGTCTGTATTCTTTTCTGTATATAAATGTTGAAACATCTAAATTGCTTTGTCTATTTTTCCTGTATTTAGACTTAAAACATATTATCTTGTACATTACAAGTATTTATTTAGTAATGCTAAATATATCCTTTTTCATATTATTTATCTGTGTTACAGCAGATCCCTTCCCATTTTTTGTCTGATTATTATTCACCATGTGGTTTCCAAGGCCTGGACTTCTAGTTCAAGGTGCAAAGGCCAGGTTCACTGTCTTCTACGCGTGTTGTAGGAGGTGGCTAGGGAAAGTTGAAGGATATGCTGATAACCTGTCACCTGTGAAAAAAAGTCATAATTCTCACTGCATGTGATGTCTTAATTTCTTACTTTTGTCAAATGTTCCCCATGAAGAGATGAAGACCAGTGGAAATTACACCTTTGTCCTGTTGTGGGAGGGAATGCTAGATATATCATCACTGAAGATTAGTCAACAAATCTGACAGAAGAATGATGTACTAGCTAGTTAGACATCAGATCATTATGGCACTCCGAACAAGTCCATAGCTGCTCTGATCTCATATACTGTATGTCCTTCAGCATGTGATAACTTACTGTTCTGGTTCTGTGTTAACTCTTTTAACTGATTGATAACTCTTCTTTTGATTCATATATGCCACTCTTTCCTTGCAACACCATGCTTCACTCCCAGGTCCTGCAGTCTAGCCATATATATGGAAGAAGAAATACAGCCCATATCTTCCAACTGGTCTAACTGCATGATTTCATTCAAAATATCAGCATGGTCCATTGAACTGCCACTAGTGAATGTGGTGACACTGGGAAGTCTGTCTGCTCTTTTATTTCCCTCAGCACCCACATGTCCTAGTACAAAAATGATGGTAACTCTTCAGCACAGATTTTGTCATTGACTGAGTCTTTCGAAGCATACTCATAGAATGTCATTGTCACATTTCCTGAAAAGTGTGATCACCAATTCAATTAAAGTTGTAAACTTGATAGGCTTATATTCCCATTCTTCTCCAGGTTCTTTGTCCTCCTAATGTGAATACCTGTTTAATAACCTCCTCTGTCCTGCCAAGCCATGACCTTCACCTCTTTGATCTGTTTATATTATCAATACCATCATGTAGTGGATGGTTCTTGCCAGCACTGGTATAAACAAGAACGGCACACTGTGCATCGTGGTAGGGTAATCAAGCAAGAAGTGCATTACCACTATTTCTGTATCTCAGGGTCATCCAAAAATGATATGCATAGCTTCATTCTGTATCCTGACAAGTCTATCGGTCTGCATTGGGCTAATGGTCAAGATAGCCAAGGCATACTTTACCACAGACAGGACTAGCCCTTGATATAGCAGTACAAGAAGTAATTCACAAGATTTGACAGTCAACACCCTCATCGCTGTCTCAACACCCTCTTCGCAATTATGTATTCATTGACCCAGAAGTATATACTGAACTCCTGGCAGGATGCGATGATCCTGGGATACTGGAATGCCATCCTTCTGGTACTAAACATGCATACATATCTCCCGTACAACACAAACCCTGCTTTTGTGACAACAAAACTTATATGAATTTGGGTGATGTGACAGCAGAACTCACATAAGATTTGCAGCTTCAACGGCATGGTTTGTGTTATTTATCAATGCATGTTTAGTTCCCGAAGGGAGGAGGCATTCCATTGTAGCAGTATTCCACAATCATCACATCCTGCCAGGAAACTTGCAAGTACATCTGGATCAACCCATCGTCATCATTCTTTTGCCAGATCTGTTGACCCATCTGCAGTAATATCACACCAAGCACTCCCCACTACCTAAGAATCTGCACAAAAATTGCAATTTTTTGCTGACCTCAATCTCTTCATCAAACATGGGGATCATTTGACAGAAGATACAAGTATGGCATCAAGACAAGATATGCAGCAACAATGTTTTTTTCACAGGTTGTCAGCCTATTCCCCCAGTTTTCCTGCGACCTGCCTGATAAGATCACAGTCCTATTCTTGGCACCTTGAATTAGAAGTCCAAGCCCCAATTGTCACACGTGTGGTTTATAGTCAATCGCCATTATATCAACTTGGTCTCGACAAACAATATTTATGTAATAACATAAATTTACTATATACAGTATAAATTATAATGAATAAATATAATTGGGGATTTTGAAAAATGTTTGCTAATTAGAGAAATGTGTTATAAATGTGTATAATAGAGAGAGAATCCACTGTGTATATCTAGGCTGTTTTATTGCAGTCACTCCTGCTATGGTCATGCTGGTGCTTTGTGCAGTGACAAAATTTATATATCTGGGGGTCAAAGGATTTCTGAATGTGCTAACAACATGAGCTGCTATAGTCCAGATTTGAATATCTGGGAGGAGAAGGCCCCAATGCTTCATGGGAGGTGTAACCATGTAATGATGGAGGTATGTAGAAAAAAGTGATGTTCTGCATTGCATAATGGCAGAGTTTAACATTGAATATAATTAGTGTATGATTCTTTGCGGTCAAAATTAACTCTTATTCTACTGCTCGTCTTGTGAAAGGACATTTGATAGTTTTTTTTAAAATAACGGTTTGTCTTTTTAAAAGACATTTTCGTCTTTCTAAAAGATGCTGGGAGATGTTGCTAAGAAAGTCGTCACCTTAAGAGATTGTAAAAATACTGTATTTACTATACAGGACCTATATATCCATATCTATTTCCTATATAGGATCTATATATCTATTTGCTATCAGGTCCCTGCGAAACATAAGGCTGCAATTGTCACTCTCCAATGATTCCTGTGTTACCCTCTTCATCTGTGTCCATGAAGTCACAATTAATTTTGTTCTTCCTTCACTGCTCTTCTCCGTGTGTTCCTTGGTTCCCTGTACAGTATATGCGTCAATTATTTTATATATTATGCTGTAGTCGACTGAGTGTGTATAGATTCTATTGACCTTAACCTCTTTTATCTTTCTATAAACTCCAACCTTCACCTTTATTATTTCATTTTTCTTCTGAAGGTACAAAGAAAGCTGTATGTGATTGGTGGCAACATAGAGGGCAGGTTTCCGGTTCCAATTATTGCTTTAGAATTCTACAACCCAGAAACTAACCAGTGGTCAATTTGCAAAACCACTTGTGACATCAGAGAAGCTGGGGCATGCATGCTGAATGATAAAATCTATATTGTTGGTGGGATATACGGAGAACATTATTATTCTGACCTTATTCAGGAGTATGAACCTGTGAAAGACCAGATGACGATAGTTGATAGGTTTCCCACAAGGGTGCATGGTAGGGCATGCTGTATTCTCATGTTACCGTACTACATGACAGGAATTGGCCCACATTGTCGATAGTGGTTTATGTACTTCTGATTCACATAACTGTAATATTTGAATAAAAAATCATTGATTCTTGATTATTATACAGTGGAACCCCTTTATATTGCATATGTTTATAACACAAGTCTCTATTTAACACCACTTTTAAAAATCTCCAATTAGTTTATTTATTACAGATTTATTGTATATAGCGAATTCTGGTTATTACATAAATATTTTGTAGATTCAGACCAATTTATTATAAGAGGGGTTCCACTGTATTAACCATTGCAATCCTGGCAGATCAGGAAAAACTCTGGGCTTCGTGCCCAGAGCAAGTGGAATAACCCCACAAAAATAAGAGGTGATTGTGCAAGAAAATTAATACAAAATATAATGTGCAATCTTCTGCGTTTGTTCTCAAACTCCTGCAGATTAGCAGGATGTAGTCCAGAGAACAGAGTGTCTTGTGTCATGGTTTACAGCATTGCTGCGATATCTGTGCCTTTCAGCCTGACACATTCAATTTCAGCATGACTTTGGGTCACTGACCCTATACGGGATGGGACAGCCAACTCCATCTCATAACCTCCTTAGTCGCCTCTTACGACATGCATGGAAGGTAAAGTGTTGCTATTCTTTGCTCCCCTCTCGGGATCCGACAACACACGGGCAACAATTTGCAATCAATTTTTATGATTCAAAGTCCAATTAACAGATAAATGGAAGAGGTACTGATCTGTAAACATATCTTTGTGGATGTCATGTAAGACAAGTTTACTTGTCATGTATCATGCGAGAGGGGAAAAAAAGAGCACCATTTTCTTGTCAAATTCATTTATTTGTGTCAAAATATTTGCTGATAAATGTTCAAATGAAAAGCAGTTCAGCAGTAGACAACATGATTCTGTAACTTAACCACCCCAAACATATAGCCTAGTTCACATAAAGATAGCCATATATGTCTGGTCAAACAGGTTTCCAAAATTAATCTTATTTTCCCTAAAATTTTGATACTAGGATACACACACATTGGTTTCTTTTGTGTCTACTTCAAAGATTGACTCACATGGAAATAGTGAAAGGTCTATTCATAACCAGTAATTTGGACGAGGCACTTGCAGGACAAGATTTCTCATGAAATTGACCAATATTGAAATACACCAGCTGTGTTGATTATTCTCAATCATTACTAGATCTATGGTATGAGGGGCAACGCACGTCATCACTAGGCCTACACTAAAGATCGACGATGGTTGTTACTTTCACTACCAAATACTGAACTAATTCCTCTTCAACGTCTCATTCATTCACGTTCTCTAAGATTTCAGTTAAAATATTACCTACCAACATCTTCTGAATCATAAGTAAGTACATTCTTACAAATTTTTGATGAAATTTGGTCATATTTGATAACACACAGCTCCTATACAACAGTTGTTAAAAAAGTACGGAAAAATACACTGGAAGTCACCATTACCGGTAATCATATCAGTGCTAAATTTAGCATGTCTATTCACAAGGCAACCGTGGTGAATGGTAGTTTAGTACCCAATGTGTATGGCAGGGAGCGGGTGTGGAGTGTATAAATAGTGATTGGATGAAAACAGATAGGAGGAAGGAGTTCCACTGTATTCAATTTACATATTAGGAAGTGATTGGTTGTTTTGTTGATGTGATATAACAGATAAGGAGACAGGACTGTAGAACCGCGGAAGATTAATGTGGTGGGTCATTGGCACATATATAATGGCGACAGCGCATTTTCATTCTTTGGACTACATCCTGCAGAAAATCTAGTAGTATCATTGTCCTGCAGGAGAGATCCGGCAGGAGTTTGAGAATGAATGCTGATGAGAAGGAGGACAATAAAGTGATAGAAGATATTGACACAATTGTTTATACAAAAATAAACAACGAAGTGGTTAACAGAATTATGGATAGTTCTTCCCGTGTGATCAATTTCATTATGCATCTAGTCCAATATGGATCATGTATAGAGTGATTGTTTCTTGTTGGGAACCGATGTCCCCCTATATTTCACCAGTATACGGATTGTGAGCAAAATAACATAGATTTCACTTTGAGTTTTTGCACCTACACATTAATCCGCTGATGGTGGTTCTTTACACATTTCCAGCAAATCCTTCCATCAGCGTAGTAGTAAAATTTCATATTATGTCACTGCGCACACACCTTTTCATTACGGAGAACTGGCAATTGCAACAAGCTTATTGCACCGTTATCATTTGTAGGCACAGTCAGCATCGATGCAGCAGCCATTTTACTTAATGAGAATGAGCTGGCGGACTGACATTACAAACAACTGTACAGTTTCATTCTGCGATGACGTCACACAAATACTAAGAATTTTCAATCGGATCATAATTTTAAAATTATGAACTCAATAGATTCAATTGTATTGCATTAACACCCTGTTTCAAATTCTTATGCTACTTGAGCCTACTTTTTCAGACTTTGACAGTAGTATGGTATCTTCTGAAACCTATTTTTTCATGGAACATCCTGCAGATTTGCATCATATATAAAATTCAAAATGCTTGCTGTAACATCAAAAATGTATTATTGCGGCAAAATCTTGAAAGAACCAGAACTCCAAAGAATTATGGATATGAAATTGAAATTCATAATTACATTCATGAGATAGCCACATCTAGTGTTTTTTCTTGTAAGTTAAACAAAGCCTGTTATGAAATATGAAGTTGAAAAGAATGCTGAACAATTTATCGTGATGCTTAAAATGAGAGCGAAATATCCAGTTTGTTGAAACAAACCTGACACACTGGAAATACAAGGGCTGGGGTAATAGTGGGTAAATATGGAGATAATTGAAATAAATATAACTGATACCAATATTTATAAACAAAACATTAGCAAGCACAAAGATGGACAATGTTTTCACTAGAAAGTCTTTCCTCCTGATAAAGGTTTTTTAGTCTAGACATTGTCTGCCTCTATGTCTCATTATTAATGTTTTGTTTATAGATATTGATAAGATTTATACTTATCTTTTTACCTCCATCCATGCTTAAAATGATATTTGTATTGGCTATGTATAATATAGTGTTAATGTTATTATATAACATTGTAAATTATTCTCACCATGTCCAGTTTTGTAATATTATTTCCTCATCGACTATACTTATGTCAGTATTTATAGATAATTATTCTGTCAATTTAAACCCTCTGTGGTGTAGTATTTGAAGAATATTGTGTGTTAACAAAGTCTTTAGTTCGAAATCAGGACCTGACATCTTGTTTTAGGGAGTCCTAGCATGAAGCTACTGAATGTCATGCTGTGAGTGATACTCTTGGCAGATGGCTTGCTTCTCTTTTATGTGGGACAGAGTACATATGAGAAAACTCAAGTACAATGTAATTAATCCTCTGGAAATATTAATCCTATATTTTAATTTAACCATTTATTATTTTTTTATTGCGACTATTCTTGCTCAGACAAATGATCTGCAGAAGTGCCCAGGTATATTAACATTTACCAAGCCAGATTATAATAACGGAAATTAGCCCCTGCCACTAAATTATTTTTGTTTTAATTTGTGTTATTTTGGTGACTGTTTTGAAAACACGATAACTTTTTGTTTTTAAGAGATATTTAAATATTTGTACATGTAAATAAAGAATTGAATACAGCATATATTGGTGTTAGTTTTGTTTGTTTGTGTGTGTGTGCATGGTACCAGAAGTGTGAGAAAGTGGTAAAGACATTTTTTTCACAAAATAAACACAAATTATAACATAAAATTTAAAAAAAGAAATAAAAATATTAACAAATTTCTTACCTTTATTATTTGAAGTGGCAACACTGATAACATACTTAATTCTGTATTATTTATGTTGTTTCATTGCGAAATTATCATAATATCGCTGGGTGAAATGAATAAAACGTAGAGTTGCTGTAAAATCATTCTCTTCAGATAGACCTAGTCATTATTTGAATCACTTCAAAACATTACTTGCATGGCCTTTACATAACTAAACCATGTTGTTACAATCATATATAAACATAGGTATCAGCTCGTTCGGATTTACCATATTGAAATGGATTTCAGCCCAACACACATTTGGGGGGGGGGGGGGGGGGAATTAAATACGGTCATTTGGTGTTACATCTTCAGTAATTACTAATACTGATATTTTGCATGTAATTGAACTGATGGGCAAAACAAGAATGTTTAAAACAAAATTGTCGGTGGTTTTTTTTGTAGTTTATTTTTTTTTAATTGTTCAAAATATGAATTTATGCAAAACTGACAGTTACGTACTTAGAAAACATACTCATTCCCAATAGTTCAACATCAGAATCACAATTCATAATGATTTTACGGAAAAACCAAAGTCTATACCTGATTCACTTTTACAGATGTCATGGATTTTTATATTACAATGACCTAGCCGTCTTTCATGTTCAGTAAAATGTTGGAAAAGGAAGTTATGAACAAGAAAGCTATGATTTGTCAATTCCAGTCATGTGAACACAAACATCATGTTGTTTCCATCACAAATTCAATGCATAGTAATGGGATAATCAGTTCGGCAGCAGTGTTGCGAACCTGGTAATCCAATGGCTAATCCGTTAGCTGGAAGCGCAGTTATATTCAGCCTCCTTTACTGCATTTGCAATGGGTTTTCATCTTGTCACATTAGGATTTGGAATTTCTCCAAGAGAATACTTTTTTGGCATTTCAATGTGCTCTAATGAATTTTAGCAAACTTGTTAATGACCATAATCACGTACATCTCAGAGTATCAGTACTTCATGGAGTATATGTAAACATTGTATATACTGAGAACGAATATCTTCTGGCATTTCCTTCAGTTCTGCTTGTTTCCAAGCATATTAGCATTGTCTTTCCCATGGAACTAGTCAATATAGTCCATAGTGCAAAATGGAAAGACACTTTCTCTATAAAAATCTGCAGAGGTGAGCAGTAGTGTGAAACATAGTAACTGTGTCTCAGCAATTTACTTCGCCTGTTTCCTAACCATCTGTAAAGACTCAAAAAGTCATCATCGTCATACTGGGACTGCAAACCATAGACTAATGTTATTATGAAAGTTCTTGTAGTTGTTTATGTTATTTTCTTTATCTGTGAACATAGACTTCTGTTACTTATGACAGAAATGTGATCACTGTATGTAATTTTTTTAACATTACATTTCTGTATGATTGAGAAAATATGGTTGAATTGTGTGTGTGTATATATATATATATATATATATATGTATATATATATATATATATTCATGTAAATCATATTTTATGTATCTTATCTTGTCAAAAATAATTCATTTTACTGAACTGAGCAGCTGTGATAGGCAATCTAGATTTCCATAACAATGACTGTTGTTTATTATCTTCCTCAAAGTATAGATCAGTGGTGAGGAAACTTGTTCTCTAGAGCCAATTACAAATTGTGAACATTATGAGTGACATTCAGAATCACCACTATGAGATAATATTTAACAAGCTGGAAATTTAAATAGAATCAATTTTGTTTTTGTCAAGGGCACCCTAGAACTGTTGTGCCCCAATCAGTTAATGGAAAAATACACACTAGGTGTGAATTTTCCCCAGAAAGTGTGGATACTTTTTTTTCTTCTTCTATCTGGTGCTATGGGTTTTCACTCTTCTACAATACATGCCAGTCTGTAAAATGTTCATATCTTCTGTAAATGGGTAAGACTTGCATATAAGGTGTTTCAGATAGATGGACATACTTGGAGAAGTTCTTATCTAGTTTGATGTTCTTATACACTCAGATAAGCAAGTTTCATATGGGTGACAGCAATTTCTAGTTAGTTGGACGAGTTGCGTTTAATCATGTCAGATGGTAATTAAGAGCAATATGTTCTGTTCAGCTGTAACATGGTGCTTTGATCTTGTCTTCGCAGTGATTTTAGGTCATCTTTTGATCTAGGCTCTTTAATTTTAGAATACATGGCATGACCTGTAATCTCTTGGCCCAACAGTTCAACCAATCTTTATAATTATTTCTTAATACAGTGGAATCCTGTTATAACGAATTGGTCTGGTCTGACATATGATGTGCGTTATGACCGAAATGCACTATATATGGTTATGATAATTTGATAATTATTAACATAAGTTATGCCCAATCAGTTAGTTTCTATTGTACATTGTTTTTTCATGAATTAATCACTGCCTGTCAACTAAGAATAAATAATCAACTAGCTGCCCCATTGTCATCACTTTTAGTTGTGTGCAACCACAAGTTTCATTCGAACATACCACGTAAGACCTGTGGGCTAATTTAGAAATCATCCTTCTAACTTAACACATAGGGCTTTTTCCATGACTTTCATTGGTTGCTGGCCGATAAAACTACATTAAAAAAGACAAATTCCTCACTTTAAAAGTATGGGCTGATAAAACAATCAGACTATATTTGATATAATAAGAGATAAAATAATCGGGGATTTTGAAAATGTTCATTATAGAGGGAAATTCATTAAAACCAGATTCGTTATAACAGGATTTCACTGTATATGTCTAAAATGTATAGTAGATAACTGCTTTGTTTACTTGTAATTTGTATGAGCCTTCTTTGGCCAGTTGATCCCCTCTCTCATTCTTGTGGATGTCTACATGTCCTGGGATCCACTGCAGGGTGACAAATTTTAGGTACACATTTCCTCAAGTTTGATTAATTTGATGAGATAATAAATTTACCCAGAATTAAAAATTGTCCATTACTGTCCACATCCAGTTCACTACTGAGTTATGCTTGCTTCATAAGAAACTATATATATACTTCAAAAAAAGGACCACTTTTTGGATGGGCGTTAAGTCAAAAGAAAATAAAACTAACAGTACAGCAGTTCAAAATATAACATGACAAGCTATCAGTTACAATCAACACTATATTATTTCATGACGCTAGTATTAACATGTGTAAAATGGCAACACAGCAATCAACACTACTATCATTTTCAAAATTAACGAGAATAACAATAGTCAACATTGTCAGTACTGTGTGTCCTCTAATGGCAACACAGCAATCAACACTACTATCATTTTCAAAATTAACGAGAATAACAATAGTCAACATTGTCAGTACTGTGTGTCCTCCATTATTCTGTTTGTTTCATGCTTTCAGTGACAGGATAAGCTTGCGAATGAAGCATTGGAGCACTGCCTGTTACTGGTGCTGAAGTACCAGAAGCAGTTACAGGGGATGACTGGTGTTGCTTATCTCATTGCCCAAGATTGTCCCAAATCTGTTCTATGAGATTCATACCTCGACTGTTTGCAGGCTAACCGTCAGACTAACCCCCATATAACAGCAATATCCTAGCAAATGACATGCTGTATAGTAGGCTTTCCTCCTGTAGAAGTCACACAGCACTTCATCCGTACAATAATGTTTTACCTACGTTGTGATGGGGTGGTACAGAGTATGTCTGTGACTCATGTTACCGGGTTCAAATCCCGTCACAGGAAATTGTGCAGCATACTGTTCAGAAAGCAATAGCAAACTACTGAATGTATTTATATTGCCTAGAAAATCACAACAGTGAAAAATACTTGGTTAATGGCTACATCCTGAATGGGATATACTACTGAAAAGACTCGCTGGCACATCTTGGGGATCAGACAAGGATACCCTTAGAGGACTATACCTTGGTTACATACGTTCTGCTTTAGAATACAACAGTGCACTCCTCACAACATATTCCACAACAAATGTAGAATCCCTAGACAGAGTGCAGAACAATGCCCTACATCTTATTAGCGGAGCAATGAGATCTACACCAACGGCTGCATGTGAAATACATACGAATGTAGAACCCCCTTGAGATGCAGAGAGATATGGCTGCAATGGAGACTTATGAAAGAAGCAAAAGAATGAACAAAGACCACCCAAATAAACAACTTGTAGAAAACCACAGAATAAAACAAAAGTCAGTCCTGAGCCATGTCAATGAAATAAAAGACAGTTACCACCTTCCAGACAAGAGACAAAGACTGCAAAGAGTAGAAAAATGTTTACCACCACACACAGGCTTTAAATTGCCAGAAATCAAAACACAGTTAAGAGATAATGCAACGAAACGTTCCGACCCAGTAAGTCTTATGAAAGCAACACAGAAAACAATAGACACCTACCCAGAACAATGGATTCATGTCTATACTGATGGGTCTGCCTTCAAAGCCATCATCAAAGCAGGTTATGGTGTCTATGTAGAATATCCAGACAAAACATCTGATGAGTTGTTTGATGCCTGTGGGGAGATATGTTCTAACTATGAAGCTGAAATAACAGCACTAGAAATTGCCTTGTACCACCTGAAGACCATATTTGATGCCTTCCCATCAAAAGTCCAAAACATTGTTATTTTTACAGACTCTATGTCTGCGCTCCAAGCATTGGAATGTGATGGACATTGTAAACCCGAGCTAGCTGAAATATACCACCATGCAAACCAGCTGCTCACATCTTATGATGAAAACATTGTTATGCAGTGGATTCCTGGCCACTCAAACACACCTGGTAATGATAAGGCAGACAGACTAGCAAAGAGGGGAGCACAACAAGAACAGCCTTATACAGAAACAGCAATGCACACAGTTAAAATGATTCTGAAATCTGTGAACAAAGAAAATTGGATGAACAGATGGGAAACACTGGGAGGGAAATCTATAAATATATGACCAGCCCAAATCCTAAAGACAATATCAACCTCCTGGAAAGAAAAGACCAGAGTATCATATTCCGACTTCGCACACAACATGTACAGCTTAACAATCACCTGAACAGAATACAACCACAACATACTCCAGGGTGCCGGCTGTGCACTCATCCATATGAAACTGTTGACCACCACCTTTTTGAATGTCCAGCGCTGGATGACATCAGGAAAATGCTTCTCCCTCCGGGGCCAGATAAATGGAACATATTATATGGAACAAAACAACAACTCACAAACACATGCATATACCACACAATGGCATTGGGTCAAAGGGCATGAGCCCATGGACCGTTGGATCAGCAACCAACCAACCCTCACAGTTTTTATTTCTCGGATTAATCCGGTACCCTACCCATTTAAGGCAGAGTCGACCCAGGAGCCGTTGTGATCTGAAAAATATTTCCGCCTCAAGCGGAGAATGAACCCAGGACCACTCATATGCGAAGCTAGTGCACTAACCACTGCGATATACGGCTCCCACCAATACTCATATACATGCATGTATACATTATACACTATAGATACACATACATGCGATTATGTCTGCGGGTCTCACCAATGGCCCACTATACAAACCACCATGCAACAGAAAACTAGTAGATGACATGTCGTTATATTGAGGCTCTCTTATATAAATGTTGTAGCATGTCATCTATACAATTATAGCCCCCATTGAGTAGAAGGCTCATTCAATAGGCATTGCACTAATTCAAAACCTGAAGTCTCCTGAGTATGAAAGAAAGCTCAGAAAACCACCTCAAGCACATAGGAAGTAAGAGCTATCGGGTAATCGCTCACAGTTCCTGGAGTTCAGACAACAGTGATACGACTTCCTTAGAATGGCAACCTGAAACTGTGCAAGAATTATAGTATTAGTCTAATCATCCATTCTAGCAAGGTGATGCTAAAGATTCTTTTCAACGGAAGATGAGCAAAATCAGAGGAATTACTCGCTGAAGAACAGACAAGTTTCCATAAAAACATAAGCACAATATAACACATTTTCAATGTCACAACATTGATAGAAAAATATTTGTGGCATGTATTCTGTATCTGAATTTCATTGATTCCACAAAGGTATATAGCAAATACTGAGACAATAGGACTTTTATACAAATATCATAAATTTTATTGAAACACTGTATGGAGATGCAAGCAGGGCTATTTTCCTAAATAATGACTATAGTGAATTTTTCAGGATGTATATAGGAGTGCGTCAGGGATGTTTGAGTGCTTTTTATCATTTATCTGAAACATATAATGTAGAGGCACAACAAAATCACCAAACATCAGTAACTATTGGTGAAAGACCATTTTGTAGCTTGTGTTGTGCCGATGATGTCAATCTCTTGGCAGGTTCTGAATTTGAACTCCAAGAACTCTAATGAAAGTTCGAAACATTAGTTGGAAATTGTCATGTGACATATTCCTTCCAGAACATTGTCTTCCCAATCAATTCTCTGAACCCCTCTCTGTCCTGGGCGATGCGGCTTGCATTTTCCAGCGATGTATTAATGTTATCTTTAATGTCATCAGTCCATCGTCTTCTTGGTCTGCCCTTTTCTCCTCTCCCCAATTATTCTTCCCTTCATTATTTGTCTTTCTAAACAGTTGTGTCTCTTTATATGACCAAACAGGTGTAGTTAGTTGGAAATATGACATGGAAATTTAGCATTGATAAAAGCTAAATATGGGCGATTATTAGTATCAAGCATGATTCCATGAACATCTGGCTAAATGGTCACAAACTGGAAGAAGTTATCACCTTCAAATATCTCGGGTCCCTAATATGTGATGACGGTAATTGAGGAAATGAAATCAAGTATAGACAAGATGATGTTGATGTCCTTGGTGAGGCTGAATGTGGTTTGAAAAATAAGATCAGTATTACATAGTCTTTCTTCTTTCGTTCGCTAATAATGTCTATATCTGCAATGCTGTTTCTTGTTTAAATTGAACAGTGTTTTCCTTTTATTGTTTTGTAGCATAGAGTTTAACATTCATAGGCGTATCAGAAGGCTAGTATGTGCACCTCAATATGTTATAGTTTGCACATTTTTGAAGGATATGCTCTGCAGTTTGGTTAGCTTGCCCACAAGTACATTTTACTGATGTGCCAATTAATGTTTATGCATATGACTGTTTAGTCTATTGTGCCCAGGTCTGAGTCGAAATATCATGACCTGTTTTTGTCTGTTTAATAGGTCTAGTAGATGGTAGCCCTCATATAGGTAAGTTAAGATTTTGTTGTGGATTTATCATGGATTCTTTTGGTGATAGCTGACTGGTACATCAGGTTGATGCATGTTAGAATCTTCCTTGACCATTTGATCAGCTCTCTGATTTGCTGCTATTCCACAGTGAGATGGCGTCCATTGTCACATGAGTCTATACTGATGTTGCACTATAGACACTGCCTCTTTTAACTCTGATATTTTAGTGCATCTAGTACTGATTTTGCATCTGTAAGTATTACAATATGGTCCAGTTAGATGTTAGAAGTTGTCTCTGCAACTGCACAAATTACTTTGATTTCAGAGTTATAGTTGTTGCAGTAAATTTTCATTGGTATACATATGGTGTTAGTGGTACTATCTGAGTATTGCACATATACACTACTTCCTCCATTTCATACTGCATTCTTTGCTGATCCATCCGTATGCACTCGAATCCATGGATCACTTGGGTAAATGTCATTGACAAAGCTGAGAGCTGCTACCTTTTTCTGTAGATTATTCTGCTGTTCATCCCCATACACACCAGTTATTGTTGTTTGGATGGTCACTGGTAGGTGTCTGTTTTTCCCATGAGGTGTGTACTGGTTGGAATAACAGTGGTACTGTTACTTCTGAAAGATCTGATAACTATCTATGTAGCCACTTTGCCTGGTGTAAAAAGCTACTTATTTTAAGCCGACCGTTTGACAAATTATATAATCTTTATTTCATTGGATGGCTATGGTGGGAAAGAAACTTTTCTCCATGAATCTTAATTTTATTATCCCATCTATATTTTGCATTTCTATGACTGGTGTGAATCTAACTCATTTCGCCAGTGATGATTCGAAGTACTTGGTTTTGTATTCCTCCTTGGTAATACTGTTCGGGACAAGACTTAGTGAAACTGTGGCTCTGTATTACACCATACTATGAAAATACATTAACAAGAAGGAAGTAATGTATTCATAGCATCGATCTCACACATTCCTTATCATGTTACATTAACCCTTTAAATTCTGGCCGATTAGGAAAAACTCAGGACTTCGTGACATGGGCAAGGGAAATAACTCCACAAAAATAAGAGGTGATTGTGCAAGAAAATTAATAATAAATACAATTAACACATAAATGGAAATGTACTGTTTGTCTCCACACATGTATATTTCTCTGGAGTTTAATACTGTTTGTCTCCATACATGTATATTTCTCTGGAGTTTAATACTGTTTGTCTCCACACATGTAAATTTTTGTCTCAACAGGCATGAGTACAGTCCCAGAGTCTGTGGTTGGCAGGCACAGTGGAATGAACATATTTGGTGTCTCACTCATCACAGACATGGTTGACATGGAGGAAGGATCCAGTTTCCAGGTCACACATGAAGATGTACTCAAGACTGCACATGACAGAGATGTGATAATGCAAAAAATATTCATCAAATTTCTGCAATTGATTGATTAGGTTCTTCCAATAAGCTCTGATCTCATTTGATAATGTTCATATTATTGTATGTAGTTTAGGCAAGTCAGTAGTTTTAATATATCTGATCAATCATATCAAACATTAGGGGCAGATAGTCAAGATTTCTAGGGCATGTGCTGAGAAGATCACAGTTTGAACATTTAATAACCATTGAAAAGATCAAGGAGAGAAGAGATAAGGGGCGACAAAAAGAAAAATTGCTAGATGGACTAGTATTGTGGCATGATCATCTACACTAGTCAGTACATCACCTGATGATGATGATATGTATTATAAACGTAATATACTTATCATTTTGTAAAATTACAAATGCATGCGGTTGCGTCTGTGGGTCTCACCAATGATTCACTAGACAAACCAACCATGCAACAGAAAACCGTAGTAGATGCCTTTATATTGAGGTTATCTTCTTATAAAAGCTTCATGGCATGTCATCTATACAATCCCGTAGCACGACATGGGTGGGCGGAACAACAAAGAAACCTGATGCAAGGGCCAGAGTTGTGCCCTGATGTCGAAGTCTGTTTCATCAGCATTATACTTGAAACACCATCGAGTAGGATGGCTGCTGGAACAGAGGGCAGAGCACTTATGGGAATGCCCCATGTGCTGTGAGGTCAGTTTCTAATCAAGAAAATTGCCAATGAGAATATTAGTAATATTAAGGAGATCATTGAAATAAAGAACATTTCAAGACAAAGAGCAGAAGAATATAACAGACTAATAATTTTTTGGGTAATTTCTGCCACTGAATTTTATAATTAATAAATGAGTTAATCTGTTCTGTTTTTTTTCCATTTTTTTTTGGGCATATGTTCTTAAAATCGCACCCAAATTTAAAACATGATTTGTACACAGATTTCTGTAACATAAGTTTTTCACATAGTTCAGATGAGGTGACATAATACTTTTCAATGATGGTTTTGTTTTGTGTGAAGTTCAGGTGAGGTGACATAATACTTTTCAATGATGGTTTTATTTTGTGTGAAGTTCAGATGACGTGATATAATACTTTTCAGTGATGGTTTTGTTTTTGTGAAGTTCAGATGAGGTGACATAATACTTTTCAATGATAATTTTGTTTTTGTGAAGTTCAGATGAGGTGACATAATACTTTTCATTGATGGTTTTGTTTTGCGTGAAGTTCAGATAAGGTGACATAATACTTTTCAATGATGGTTTTGTTTTTATGAAGTTCAGATGAGGTGACATAATACTTTTCATTGATGGTTTTGTTTTGTGTGAAGTTCAGATGAGGTGACATAATACTTTTCAATGATGGTTTTGTTTTGTGTGAAGTTCAGATGAGGTGACATAATACTTTTCAATGATGGTTTTGTTTTGTGTGAAGTTCAGATGAGGTGACATAATACTTTTCAATGATGGTTTTGTTTTTGTGAAGTTCAGATGAGGTGACATAATACTTTTCATTGATGGTTTTGTTTTGTGTGAAGTTCAGATGAGGTGACATAATACTTTTCAATGATGGTTTTGTTTTGTGTGAAGTTCAGATGAGGTGACATAATACTTTTCAATGATGGTTTTGTTTGTGTGAAGTTCAGATGAGGTGACATAATACTTTTCAATGATGGTTTTGTTTGTGTGAAGTTCAGATGAGGTGACATAATACTTTTCAATGATGGTTTTGTTTTGTGTGAAGTTCAGATAAGGTGACATAATACTTTTCAATGATGGTTTTGTTTTGTGTGAAGTTCAGATATGAACTTCATATCAGCATACCATATGCTAAATATGGCATGCTGAAGCAAACACACTAGTCCAGAGAAACAACACTAGAAGAAAAAACTCCACTAACCTCTATATAAGTCACAAAACATTGTCAGGTTTATAGAAGAGACAAAACTACATATATAGGCACATTCCAGGTTAATGAAAGAAGAACAACAAGACTGAGCATCATGTTGGTGTGCACCAATATATATCCTGTGTGAAGAGATTTCTCATGGACCCCCCCCCCCCCCATCTGTTTAGGATAAATGTGTGGCTGATTCTGGCATATCTTAAAATTCTTTTGGGACTCAAATTTTTTTTTTTAGGTTTGGACCAAATTAATTTTCAATAGTATAAAAATTTGATCACATTTTTTAAATTTTTATCGTGATTTATCATAATATTGATAAATCACATATTGTATATCATTGAAAATGAATATCATTACAGAAAATTAATATTTTTTTTAAAGTATAATTACAATTTGTAAAATAGAAAAATTATTAGTAGCTTATATTTTTAAAGTAAAAAGGTTGCAGTTGGTCTAGTTTGTCAATGGTTTGAGGTTTTCTGATCACGTTTTCTGGTATTTTATGATAGGATATTTAGTTGTGGTCAGCGCAAAATTTATTTTATGATAGGGTATTTAGTTGTGGTCAACACACAATTTATTTTATGATAGGGTATTTAGTTGTGGTCAACACACAATTTATTTTACATATTTATGTCCAAAAAAAAATGTTGGTTTTTTCTTATTCATATTTTTCTCATTAACATCAGAAGAGTGATGATATATTAGAGTGAAGAATTTATCAATGGAGATTCATATATTAGATTTTGTACAATTTATCAATGGATATTCATTTATGAGATTTTGTACAATTTTTTGACTGAGTTTCAAGTATTAGATTTTGTACAATTATTGACTGAGTTTCAAGTATTAGATTTTGTACAATTTATTGACTGAGTTTCAAGTATTAGATTTTGTATAATTTATCAACAAAGGTTCATGTATTAGATTTGTATACCATATTGACGGAGTTTCATACTATGTTAATTTTATATTGTTTTTGTCATGCATTAAGCAATGTTCAAATTGTTTCGATGTCTCAATAAATTTACTTCAAAATCAAACAATTGTCTGGTGATCTTAATAGCACCGAAGCCTTTAATTATGAAAAATAGGTTCAACTACTTTGTTAGGTTTCATGTAATCCTAATAAATGTTTACAATGTTTTAGTTGAGCGTCATGTCAGTATAGCTTATTGACTGAGTTCAACATATTACAAAGTTATAGAGAATTGATATGTACTAACACAGCGAAAATTGTTTAACCCAACAATCGAAACTTGGAACAGAGTAGTGAAGTTTTACCAAAGTGGTAACACGCATAATGATACACATGAATAGTGCCATTCTTACTCATCATATTATGTTGTGAATGTATTTTTGATAAAGACCTTTTGGTCACAACATCAATTCATGTATGTTATTATGTGTGTTACAAGGTTCTGAAGTTTTTTTGTATAAATGAAATAAGATATTATTTGATATCATGTATGTTTTACTTACTAAAGTATACTTGAAGTTTCTCAACTGTTGAGTTCATACTATTTAAAGTTTGTAAATTGCTGATATCTACTTGAATTTTTCAACTAGTGATTTATACAAGGGCTGTTCAATAAGTTCTTGGACTGAATTTCTTTCCCTGTAAAACCATTATACTTACAGACTAGTTAGTTCTATTGCCTTCAAAGTAATAACTTTGTGATTGTATACACTTATTGCAGTGCTTACTGAAGTAACCACACCAAGTAGTCACTTTTTGGAATAGCCCTCAATTATCGTCTCATGTTCACTGGAATCAATGTCATCTAATCTTCAACCTCTCATTGTTCTAATAAGTTTCAGAAACAAGAAAAAGCCGCACGGAGCAAGATTGAGCAAGTATGGAGATCGTTGATGCAATGGAATGTTGTGTCAAAAATTTGTTCATGGTAACAGACTTGTGTGTGCAATCCAATTGCACTTCTCTGAGTAATGCCTTTGCACAGCATCGAGGAGACATTATATGATTGTGTTTTAGTATTCTGCATTTACTCTGTCCTCTATGACATATTCATAATGAATCAGCCCATCAATGTCAAATAACAGCCATATTGAAATGATGTGTGATTTGCAAAGACAACATTTTGTTTCTTGTGAAATATTTTTTTACAAAATCACCAAAAATAAGTCATAGTAACCACTCCAAGAATATATCTGATTGTAAGTGGTTTGACCAACAAATTAATAGATTGTTTGCTCATAGTTATAATGAATCAATGTGCTAAACATTACCCATTATGTAATAAAGGATCATTCTGTAATGTCCCTTTAGTCTGTTGTATATTCATGTTTTCACAGTGTTACCACTCATATTTTTTTTACCATGTATAGAAAAGGTTGAAAAGTGGCATACTGGATTGACATCATTGCACTTGAGTTATCAAATATATACCCTGTCCCTATCAACAAAGCAGCACACTGACTGCTGTGAGTACCACTCATATCATGAAACTGCATAGTTTCAGATAAAAAACGTCACAGGTTTTGAACCAATGACCTCTTGAGCACAAAGTGAATATCCTAATCACTATATCAGGGAGATTTCCTAGAAAATACTACAGCCAAAAATGCTGAGTTGATTGACACATCTTGAATACATTCTACTGACACTGCACAGCATACAGACAGCGGGTGGAGTCCTGTCCTGGTACAGATTTGAGGCAAAAACTATTGGGCAGGCACTTTGATCTGGTGAAGACTGGATTTCATCCTGACAACAAGATTGACAATCTAACGTGACATTAGAAGCTGAATGCAGATCCTGTTAACCAACTTTTACAAAATCTATTATTGTATGATTTAGGCATAAACAACCTAACTACACAACATAAGTAATGAAAGATCATTAGATATTACTGTAATGGATTCCTGCAGTAACAATAAGTAGTTTAGAAAGGTGAGGAGGGGATTTGATCATCCTAGTCAGGATGTAGCTATCAACTCAGCATTGTTGGCTGTAGTATTTTTCTAGGCAATATAAATATGTTCATCAAGTTGATATTCCTTTCTGAACTGTCCAGATACACTTTAGAAAAATGTTTATAAATTTTATGTGCTGTAATTAGTTATAAACCAATGGAAAAAAAATAACTGTATGGTTGTGGAAGCTGGAAAATAACAAAAGTTGAGAAATTCTTTTAAAACTAAATGGCTTGGAAAACTTAAATATTGACTGGAAAGATTTCAAGTTAAATTATGTTTCTACAACAACCAGACACCCGGGTGTTGCCGGGGCTCCGAATGGGGAGCAAAGAATAGCAACACTGTTTACCTTCCATGCATGTCGTAAAAGGCGACTAAGGAGGTTATGGGATGGAGTTGGCTGTCCCATCCCATATAGGGTCAGTGACCCAAAGCCATGCTGAAGTTGGATGTGTCAGGCCTAAAGGCGCAGATATCGCAGCAATGCTGTAAACCATGACACAACGCATTCCGTTCTCCTGACTACATCCTGCTAATCTGCAGGAGTTTGAGAACGAACGCAGAAGAATAAGACAACAATCAGAGGAAAATGCTGGACTAATATCTGACACTTATTTAGAATTAATAAAGATAAATGTAAAATTACTTATGAACCAGCGTCATAGCATACGGTTTCTCAGATGTGTTCAGCTGTTTAGTCAGTGGTCGACTAGGAACTGTCTGACTTGCTTTGCCTATCGTATGTGCTCAGTAGCGATTTTGTCATTCCTTAAATAAACTTATAGAAACTTTGTAATAATGAAAGTAGGCTGCCACTACAATCATTAATATGGCACTACAATATATATGCCCCGAAGGCAACTGTACAACTAGCTACAACGATTCTTCCAAAATAGAATAATTCAACCAATCTATAATGGGAGCTCATCAAAACAAAGGATTCTGGAAGTATAACTGCCCCAAGGATCATCATTAAGCTGTAAACTGTTCTTCGTATACATAAATATCTACCAGACGCAATCATCTGTCAAAAAAAGTAATATCTGCTGATGACCTATTTATCTGGACAAAATGAATATACCTCAAAACCCCCATTAACTTTCTAAAGCAATGACAATAGGATATACGTCATTAGATTGTGAAAGTGATAAGGCAGAAACGTTAATATTGTCACCGAAAACACTGAAGCAACTAGAGTTGTCGCTCTTGTACCTTTAAATATATCAAGTGACGTATTCTTTCTAGAAGTTGTCTGCATCATGGATACTCTACACGCCTCTCTGTCCCAAGCACGCAAACCTGTATTGTCCAGAGACGTGCATAATTCTTCAATGTCGCTGGTCCATCGTCTTCTTGGTCTTCTTGCTGGTTCTCTTCTTCTCTCACTCTGCCCTCTAGATTCTAGAATCAACCTTTCGATACCACCATGTCTCTTTTATTATCTATTGTCTTTCCCAAGGTGGTTTGTTATCCACACTTGCCGCTAATCGTAAGGGAAATTGGAGCTCGAGCGTGTGTTCCAAGGCCAGATGTGTGGCCTCGGCTGTGCTATGACCGTGTTTGTTTAGGAAGTCCCTGACGTTTTCTATCCATATTTTTCATGGTCTTCCTCTGGTTTTATAACATGGATCTCATTTGGTTATATGTCATGCAGTACAGCAACTTGTGATGAATTCTCATAATATGGCCAAACCACTTGATCTGCTGCCTTTCTACGTATTCTATGCAAGGTGTTATACCTATTATTTCCCTTATATCTTCATTTCCTAATCTATCGATCCTTGTGACACCTGCAGCTTTCCTCACGCATTTCATCTCACGTTACTATCTTTCACAATGAAAAGATAACTGGATTGCTCCTTGAAATATGTTTACACACAAATACTGCTATCGGGTCGCAAAGCCAGTCACAGAAACTAGCTTGGGCAGGATTTGACTGTTTACGCATCCCTGTCCGACATGTTGGTAGATCACTTTTAAGTGTCCAAACTAATGTAGCTTCCTTCTTATAATGGCATTTAGAAGCCACCCTTCATTGTCTATTGTCTATCCCCAGGTGAATGATTGTTGATTGCATTCACACTTACCGTTAAGCGTAGGTGTGGTATCTTAAGCTGTCGTTTCAAGGCCAGATGTGTCGCCGAGGTTGCATTTAGTCCATGTTTGTTCAAGGTTATCTAAATGTTTTCTATCCACCGTTTTCTTGGTCTACCTTTGGCTTTACGCCCGGATATTCTTGTATTATATGCTCTTATTGGTATTTGGTTTGGCTTCATTCTCATAAGGTGACCGAACCATTTTACTTGCTGTCTCTCAATATGTTCGATACATGATATTATACCAACTCTTTTCCTAATTTCTACATTTCTTATTTTATCTAGTTTGGTAACCATTGCAGCTTTCCTCAGACACTTCATTTCACATGTGACGATTTTTCTTTGCTGCGAAGCTGTTAAAGACCATGTTTGACATTGGTAGCACAGTGTTGGTATATTGTAGATATTATTTGTTTTTTAATTTCCATCTTGTTATTTGGATGAAGAAGTAATGGTGAAAGTTGGTAAGTCACTGTGTTTGCTTTCTGACACCTTGTTTCTATTTCTGTCTAGTCTTCCACCTTCGGAAAAAAATGCTGCCTAGATATTTAAATTCTTTGGCTTGTTTCACGTTGGTGTTATTTATTGTATAAATATTAGCACACAGATTCTCATATCAACTTGTTAGGTCTGTCATAGAAGCTGACGCGGCAGGAGCGCGAAAGTTTACACCATTACGTCCGCCATTTTGGCCAGGTTTTTTTCATTTAGTTTCAGTAATTTCACAATTTCAATGGTTTTCTTTTTCTATGTCTATGATATTCGTAGGATCTTTCTGTAGGACTTCATTTCAAATCAATTTATTCTTTTGGATATTGTCTTGTTTAAATTGTAAGTCTCGCATTCCATGTTGTCATTTGGGAAAACACATGATCTTAAAATGGTTACTTTAGTGTCGCTGTTACTACTTTTCCACAGTTTCTCACTTGTATTGAGAGTTGCAATTGCTAGTCTTCTCCAAATCTCGACTGAACTGTTTATATTTGCTCCCATGTATTCTAATTTATTTATAGTTCTATATTGTCTATGTTGATCTTTGTTTTGTATTATACCTTTAGTAGCGGGAAATCAACATCTGGTCTTAGTAGGACATTCCACGTGAAGCTGTTTTGAGACTTGTTACTACCACTCATCAGTCTTCTCTGAATTATAAAGTAATAAAATCAAAAGAAACATGATCACAATCACGGTGTACTGCAAACTGTAGAAGCTTGAGATGAACAGAGAAAAAACAGTTTACAGCCTGTTCAGCCAAAACTCCAAAGGGGAAGATCAAATCAAAATCGGCGGAATAAAAATAGTAAATGAGGGATTTCCAAGATACCCCGAAGTTGAACTTGATAAAAGGCTCACAATGGAGCACCACATAGAAAAATATAAGGTTGGAAAAAAAACGATCATATAAAAGTCCAATAAAGCACATCGCCTCATGCCAATGAGGAGCAGATTTACATGCTCTGCGTCAGTTATATACTGGATACATTCGACCTGCAATTGACTACACTCTTCCTGTAAGTCAATAGCAAGCAAACGCCTCCTTCAAAGATTGAACAAAGATCAAAATAACGCACTACGGTTTATATGCGGTGTCTTGAAACCCACCCCCAACTGATCATGTGAGATCAACACAGACATAGAATCCTTACACCTAAGAAGAGAACAAGCAGTAGTAGAGACCGTAGAAAAATACATTAGAATGTGCATCACAGAAGAAAACAGAAAAATGATAGAAAAGTTGTCGATAAAATACAGAATACTGAAGACATCGTTCTTCAATAATGCAAGAGAAGCAAGCAAAAAACACCACCTGCCATCACCAGCAATAACTCCTCCCATTAGGATCGAACACTTTAACTCCTCGTCAGATAAGAATATTGTTACCCTATTACTGAAAACCATTGCCATAGAAACAATCCATATATACCCACCAGATATAATCCACGTATATACAGATGGATCCACACAAAACGTTACCACAAATGCTGGCTATGTGGTTGTGATAGAATACCCGAACACAGACCCAGAAGACTACCCAAAATTATTTGACCTATGTGGAGACATCTGCTCTAACATGATAATAGCAATCGAGAACGCTTTGAACCGACATTTGCGGACTTCGAGAATGGAAATATTCCACCTGAAGACATAGTTATCTTCTCAGACTCAAAATCAGCACTCCGGACCCTAAAGAACAACAAGATAGTCTTATTGCGACAACAGCAGACAAATTGACCAGCTATTCACCTCATACGGCTCAACAGTAACCTTCCAATGGATACCTAGCCATGCCCAGGTCCCTAGAAACGAAACTGCTGATAAACTAAGGGAGGTGCTGCCGACACTCAGTTTTTCCCCAAAATTTCCCTACAAACATGCAAACAAATCCTAAGAAACAACTACAGACAAGAATGGTATGACAATGGGCCAGATCAAAGACTGTGTGTTTACTGTACAAAAATCAACAGAAACTCAATCCAATGGCCCTCTAAAATAATACGGAAGAGCAAATCTGAGTCTCTAATTTCAACAAAGAACTGACCACGTCCCCGTTAATAAACACATGATCATGATAAATCCATTCATTACACAAACCAAACTGCAGACACTAACGTACACGAGGAGACAGTCGAGCACCTATTACTGCAGTGTCCAAAAACTAAGAGACATCTGACAAAAAATACTACCACCACTTCAAAATATCCACAGCACGCTCTACACATCTGCACCACAGCTGAGGAGAAGTGTGCATGCGCCAAAAGTGATAGGTCTATGGGCTGTCAAGAGCTACCTGCTCATAGCTAAAGGAATTAATCATCATCCTCTTCCCAGAAGGCAGGTTGCTGCCATGGAACCTACCGTTACCTTACCACCAAGTGATACAGGTAAAGTTGAAGCGGATTTAAAAAAATAAATAAATTATTAACACTTTAGGCTATTAGGCCTATATCCTTATTATTTTTTTTTTTTAGCGATTATCGATATTTCATAAATTGTATTGCATATTTCTTTCTTATCATCATCAATTGCCGTCACAGCAACGAAGGTTGGCTGCAACATACCTCCAACTTCCCCTGTCTCTTGTCTTGGTGGTGCACTATGTTAGACTGTAACCTATCTCGCGATGTTACTCTCATACTTGTATCTCTGACTATCTATTGCTCGCTTCTCCTCGACTTTACCCTCAAGTAAGGTCTTGTACAAAGTGTCATACTTTTTAATATATCCAAAATATTGTATTTGCTTAATCTTTATTTCCTTGTTGTAAGAACCACTTTGTTTGTTTTCTTATCTTTCCATGATGTTCTCCATATTCTTCTATATATCCACATCTCAAATGCATCAATTTTGTCTTCTAATTGTTTGCTTATTGTCCATGTTTCTTAGCCATACATTAATATATAATAGATGTAGCGTTTTATAATTATCATTTTAAGCTTGTTTGTAATTTGTTTAGATGTTAATATTTTCCTCATGACATGTGATGTCTAGAAGAAAATAAAATTCGAGTTGGCATTGGCAACCCTGTCCTGGTCGGGGAAACTTCCGGGTTTCCTAAAAAGGCATAATAATCTTCTATAAGATTGAAAGTTAAATAAGAATTTCCGCATCGGTTAACAGTTCATATAGGAATACTCACTGTTTGTATTATTATATCATGGCTAGCAAATTTAAAAAGAATGTAGACGACGCAAAAGAAGGAAATAATACAGAATTAGATTTGGTTGATAAGGGGATCGTCAATATTCAGGAAATTCCTGGTTTTTGTAAGTCTGAGTCTGCTAACTAATTTGAGTACGAGTACAGTACTACTGAACTGTTACTAACTTAAATAAGTAAAGTAAGTAGTAAGTTTATATTAGAAAGAGTAGTGTTTCCCAACATTTTTTTTTAACAATACCACAGCAAAGTATTTCTAAAATTCTAATGCCCCCTATATCATATATTATATATATTTATTATATATTATAGACCTATAATATAAAATATAGGCTATATAAAATTGAATACATGAAGCCTAATTACAACTTGTTAAAAATGTCCCCACCTGAACATTGAAATTGCCACCCTGTGGGGCTGGGCCCCACTTTCGGAAACAGTTGAAACGATGTACTGACTATATTACTACTACTTACTAGTAGTACTCACTGCAACTCTGTAGTCAACTTTGTAAATAAAACTGTAGACCTAACTTTAGAATAAAGTTTGATGACCTAGGAAACAAAATTAATAGGCTATAAAATATTAAATAATGCTAATAAATAATAGTAATACTTAATGATGTCTGCTAATAATTGTCAAACTTTCTTCTGGTCTGATTCTATAGAATATATGAATAAATCAATGCATTTTTTTTTCGGATTTCCGCATATATAAGCTAGGTCCCTGAAATAGGTACTTGGACATCCGGGATTCGCGTGTACAGTGTACAGAAAATTTTGCCCAAGTTATACATTTCTTGGACTAATGTTTACATTTACCGATTTTGCCATTTTTCTTGTCTGCAACCAGATTTATTATGGTCTTTAACCATTTTTCTTTTTATATATGCAACTTATATGCAACACGATGCAGAAAATGGCAGTTAATTTTTTAAAAAAACGTGTTTTATTTATGCAAATTGGCTGTCATTTTGAATATTAATTAGTTGTATATGCCTCTGAGAATCACAGCAATGTGATCAACAGATGCGTCTTGTCTTTGTGAATACAAAAATATATAGTTTCTGTGGTATTTTATTATGTTTAATAGATATTTAATTTATTTTCCTTATAATTATGCAAATTAGCAGCCATTTTGAATATCAATTAGTTCTGTGTCCATCTGAACATTCCAGAAATGTGATCAATTTAATCATCTTGTCTTCACGAACACAAAAATGTATAGTTTGTCACTGTGTGTTGTATTATTGAAAATAACTAAGATAATTAAGAAATTGTCAGCTCAGTTACATTTTTGTGGTCAAGTTTTATTTATATTTTCCTATATGTTTCATGTAAATTATTTTGATATCAAATTAATTCGAAAAAAATGCATAACTTTTTTCAGGGTTAATGTACAGACTTGGTTGATGTACGGACTTGGTTGATGTATCGTTGAATTGCAATTTTAAAGGGTTATCTAAATATAGTATTTTTAATACTGTAGCATTATTTTGGAAATTTTGTCCAAGCACCTATGAAAAGCAACACTGAATAAGTAAACCAGTGAAGATCAACCTGCCTACTAGATCTAGGCATATCCAGCTATCCTATAGGCCCATAATACAAATATAAAAACCAAATAATAGGGTTGACGGGAGTAAAGTGTCACAGCAGGTTTTTCCCATATATGTGGGTGTTTCTGATACCGCATGTGACTAGGTCAGTCTGCAACATTGCAACCTTTGACATGGCAAAATTTTCAACACTATGGAATAATATTATTTCACTATGTTCGATCTATTTTTTGACAACTTTTTCCACTCTCCCTGCTGTTATCATTAATATCGTGATTTTTAAAATGTTTAAGCTGAAATATTTGTTGTCTTGTTAAGTAAGTAAGCACATTATCTTGTCAGTATATTTTGTGCTTTCTTTCAGAATTTATGATAGTTGTTAACAATGTAATTTGGGGTAAAGTGTCACACATTTGTTGGAACAAAATGTCACATTCAAAATGTATTTAAAAAAATGCTGATGTCCTGAGGAAATTATTAGTGCAGATCTAAAACTGGGAGAGAGCAATATATATGAGTATAATGATAATCCAACCTTACAAAGACATTGTTAGCTTTAAAACTGAACTTACGAACTATAGTTTATCCTAATATTTTTTTTCCAATTAAAGTTATGCAACTAGGTCTATCTATTTATTCAACCTATTCTTAGCACACATATACACACTGCCGGTGTGCTAGACCTGTCTCATATGCAATCTCCTTCAGTTTTATAATGGTTTGGATCACCTTTTTGCCTATGACACTTAGTCCCAAAAAATGGGGCAAGGTTCATTTTTATTACATACGGTCATAAATTCTCATTCTACTGTCTACACGTTTTCAATAACCTCACGAATGTAAGGTGGATGGATAAGCCATACACTGATGGCAGTTTGGTCTCTCATAGTTTAGTCTAGTTGTCAGAATATGCTAAAACATAAAAAGTGTGACACTTTGCCCTGGCTACCCTAATACTAGACCTAGAGCCTACCTATTATTTTGTTAGATATAGGAGAGTTGGACAATTACAGCAGAATTTAGAGGAGAATAATATAAATAAAATATACTGGTACAGGTTTTGGTACAAGTTTTGAAAATTTGCTACAGTGGTGTGTAACAGTGCATCCATTATAGGCCTTCTTTTTCTGGTGCATTCAGTTGGGTATCATGTCTTTCCACAGCCTTCTATTTTGTGTGCTGTCAATCATTTCTGGTACCAATGTTATCCCATGCTACAATGCTAGGTTGCCAAGCATCTTCTCTCTTGGTCTTCCCCTACCTCTCTTGCTCTTCAATTTGCCTGTTGTTACAATGTGTTCTATTTTCCCTCTTCACATATGTCCAAAAAATATGAACTGTCTTTTTCTGATGCGGGTAAGCATCTTTTTCAATTAATTCTTTCAAAATGTCTTCATTACATTAGCTATCCATTGTATTCTTAACATTCTTCTTTAAAATCACATTTCTGCTGCCTCAATATAATTTTCCTCTATTCTGCTGAGTGTCCAAGATTGACTTCCATAAATCAGAATTAGTCCTATATAACTTCTAAGGACTCTCTTTCTCACCTCAATTCACAAAAGATATATTACATAGGATGGTCCTCATCTTAATGGAATATTGCTTTTGCCTGGGAAATTCTACATTTGTTATCTGATGTTATAAATGAACTTAAATATTTGAATATGTTGACCTCCTTCAGACTGGTCAAGACTACTTTGATGTTACATTCTGGAGAACATTTATTTTTTGATATTACCATTAAATCTGTCGAGGGTGGAAGAAGCAGAGGAGGACAAATAAAGGCATGGACAGACAACATCAAGGAATGGACAGGGCAAGATGTTTCCACACTCATCTGCATCGCTGAGGATAGAATTCGCTGGAGGACTGTGTGCTGAAGCATCCAATGTGGTACCCCTACGACCCTGAAGGGTTATGGGTTTATTGATTGATTACCATTACTGTAGTTTTTCTGCTATTCAGATTCTTTCTCCTTTTGTGACTTTTTTGTGCAATGATATTCATTTCTTGTTTCATTTTCAGCTATCAAAACTTTATCATCAGCATATCGTATGTTACTTATAATATGTCTTTCAACTGATAGGCCTATTCCTAGCATATCTTAAATGCATCTCATTATCATTTCACTATATATATTGAGCAGATTGGGTGACATAATACAACCTTGTCTAACCCTTCTCTAATGCTGTTGTTGCCTACATTGAGCAGATTGGGTGACATAATACAACCTTGTCTAACCCTTCTCTAATGCTGTTGTTGCTTATGTTTACCATGTTGTGCACTGACTTGAGTTATATTTTAGAGCTACCATTAATTAGTCCAATGACAGAGGCACTCTCTTCATAAAAACATCTCTGATCTTAAAAGCATAGATTATTGAATTAATTGTACACGTTTCCTCTATTTACTCCGACTCAACGTAGCAGCATGCCACTTGCTGAGAATATCACTCTTAACACTAACTCTATCTCTGAAAGCAATAATCCCTTCTTAGAAATGCACATCTAAACAAGACGTTATGACTCTGGATCAAACCTGTAACCTCTTTAGAATGAGGCAAATGGCTTAACCACTGTTCCACTGAGCTTTTTAAATATCTGATATTAAAAGTGAGATTTGAGAAGACCTTACAGAAAACAATATTTTTGGAAGAGTGTAAAGGGTATGCAACATATAAAGAAAGAGCCACATTGGGGAATTGACATGACCATCTCTCACACAGCTCAGTCATATGTGTATAGACTACTGGAATTGTGATTGATGGTACAAAGTTCTGCATGACTGGGTTCTCAATATCTTTGAGACTGTGAGGCTGGTGAATTCTCTGTTGAAATATTCTTCTAATTCATTTAATGTCAGAAATTTCTTTGTGTTTCAGTAAATCTGAAGAATTTATCGAAGTTGGTATTGGCTCACAACAAAATAGCATGTAAGTATTGTTCTATATAAAAATGTATGGTATTGACAGAGGCCTACATACAAAGAACTACTTTGTTAACAAAAATTATACTAGAAGAATTAAAGTTGAAGTTGCAAAAATAAAGACCATTGAAAATATATGTGCATTATTTCATGGATCAAGGAACACTGCCTCAGTTCCTGATTGTCAGATAGACTAGAGAGAGTCTATGTGTCACATATTGTGTCAGAGCGAGGCCTAAGAGTTTGATGTAAACCTTCAAAGTTGCTTCATCTGGGATAATACTTATGTAGAACACAGGATTTTGATGTTTCACGAACACAACAGATGGACTATCACCAAGACCAAGGGGTTATGGGGTGTAAACAAGAAAACATACGAATTACAATACACAAGACATTTTCAACATTTCGAACCATTAGGTCTTTCTCAAGAATATATAAAACAAATAGTGAAAAACAGTTAAAATAATCTTACCACCACAGAAGCACTAGATACACTATTGATATGTAAACAATACAAAGTTCAAGGTGACAATGATGTATGTGGAAACATGTAGTCATGGAAGCGGGTTTTGTTGAAAATTGGATGGATATGATAACAGATATAATAAATGATTAACCAATACAACATGGATAGCAATACAATAAGGACCACACCAACACACATTTAAACAAATGAATGTTCAGAGTTAAGTCCAAAAGGCTTGATGGTACCAAACTCAAAATTATGAGTGCAGTGACTTGGATATCAAGGGCACCATGATGATCATCACCAACAAAATGAATGGTAACAGGGGTAGGTTCTCTGTATTTTATGGCATGAAAATGGCTACAGAAGCGGCTACTCAATCGTAAGTCCATTTTACCTATATGCTTCTTGTCACAACGTTTAAATATGAGAACACATAAAGGACATTACGGGATTCACATGTAAAGGCCTCATGGATAGTGAAAGTGGCCTTAGGAAATGAAACAGAGCGGATCTGAACTCTATAGGGACATGTGTAGCAACGACCATGTTTGCAACGAATAGTGCCAAAGTGAGCAGGAACATAAGACCTGAGGTGACTGTAGAACCAAGATGTCATTCAGATTTTGTTCACACCTATAGACAACCAAAGGAAAGTCCTGGAAAGCGGCACGAGTTTCAGAATCAGACTGAAGAAGGGAATAATGCTTGAACAAGATTCAACGGGTAGTAGAGTTAGGGGATGAAAAGTAAGAACAAGCTTAATTCTATCAGAGGAGGATGAAGTATCCTTACTATTAATCAAGGTATCAAGTCTAGATAAATTATGGACACGAAGCCATGCTGATGAAAGAAAACTGTCAGGGAACAAACGTCTACGAAAGCAATCAATCATCTCAGAGAATTTATCAAGAAAGTCATCATCATCACTACATAAGTGACGAAGGCGAAGAAGCTGGGAGAATGGCAGACAGTTGTCAAAAACAGGAGGATGAGAAGAAATGTAGATAATAAAACCATGTGCATCAGTAGGTTTGTAGTAAACAGATGTGCTGAGGTAAGGGGGATGTGCATCAGTAGGTTTGTAGTAAACAGATGTGCTGAGGTAAGGGGGATGAATAGTGACAATAATGTCAAGAAAATTGACAGCAGTAGTAGAGGTGTTAGATGTGAATTGAATAGCAGGGTTAAAATTGTTGATGAAGTGAGACAGTTCTGTCTCAAGCATGTCAGTAATACCTATACCATCATCAATATATCTAGGAAATAGAAATAAATCTGATGTTCAAGATGTCCCATGAGAAGACATGCATAACTGGGTTCTATTTTAGTGCCCATAGCAACACCACTGATCTGATTAAAAAAAAGCCCATTGAATTCAAAAGAGTTGAGCTTAAGCACCAGTTCAGCAGGGCGGATAAGAGTGGGAGTGGTTACAGAGGGATGGGGGTTCTTAGCAAGAAAAAACTACAAAGCCTTAAGACCATCAGAATGGGGTATAGAAGTATATAAACAGCAAACATCAAGTAAGAACAGACAATAAGTGCGGTCAGAAGACAACGGAACAGAAAAAAATATAGTTAAAGCATGCTTAGTATGTTTTAAAAAATGAAGACATTTGCTCTACTAAGGGTTGGAAAATACTATCAATGAAATCAGATATATGTTCAGTGGAATAAGAGCAAGCAGAGACAAGAGGTCTCCCAGAATTAGATTCTTCAACAGGGAGGAATGGCTCCACAGCTTCTTACTATCTATCTGTCTATGTTCCTTCAGCACCAATTACTGTGCTTAGGGCAGAAACCAGAACTCTCCACTGCGAGGGATGTAATGCTGCGTGTAATTCTTGCATGTTGTTGAGACCCGTAGTTATACCCTCATTGATGGTTGTTCTGCAAAGAGGCTCTCTTAGTCTTAGTCTTCCTCTTTTTCTTTTGCCATCTAGTACCCACATGCTTGTATTGACAGTCTGTTTTCATTAATTCTAAGAACATGTCAGATAGACATTGTTTTCTTATTTTTGTAGAAACATTGCTGTTTGGTGCCTTCTCTTAGTTGCCTGCTTGACTTGAATTCTTCCCAACCAATATTTAAGATTTTTCGAAGACATTTATTATCAAATGAATTTAACTTCTCCATTGCTGCTGTTTAAACTTTTGCAACCACATGTTAATACAGATATTACATTGGATTTGAACAGTCATAATTTGGTATATTTACTTATTGTTTTTGATTTCCAGATGTTTGTTAGGTGGTTGAATGTACTTGATGCCAACGGAATTCTGGTAGAGATACCTTTTGTTGTATCTCCACTCTTGTGTCATTATATTTTTTTACTGCCACACAAGAAATATATCACAAATCCTGCTCACATCAGATGGTTATTATGATATAAAGTACATATGGCAAATTTCTGGAGAAAAGTGTAGAGTGTAGACTGACATGGGATTTAGAGAAGCATTAGATATTTCCTTCAATACTTTATGGCTATAAATGTATGAAGAAAACTTTATGCAGTGCAACTGTTTTAAATACAAAGTTTTTAATTGAAAACCTACGGAATGTGGAGATGTATACAGTAGTGATTGATTTTGGGGATACTTACAGTAAGGTTGCATTTTAATATCTTATGAACATGCTTATTATTCTGGTGCTAGACCTGATTATGAACTGATAGATATTGTCAGTGTGGTATAAAATATTGATGGTACTATGCGTGATATTTTTATCTAATTTATGCAATTTATCTGAGATTGCCAAAGGGTTCAACCCTATCTCCAGTATTGTTCAGTGTTTCCACAGTGATGATAAGGAAGCAGAAACTGACCAACAAGTTGTTTGCAGATATGTTATGGCATATAGACAAGGAAAAAACTGGCATGTGATCATTGTGAGAATTACAAAAGTAATTAGACTGCAATCAAAACGATGGCAGGTATCACTTGCTTATTGTTGAACAATTGTAGCAGCAATCATACACACCAGTGGTCAGATTTCATGAGAATGGCACTTCTTTAACACCAGCATTGTGTTAAAGATTGCATACTTAAAATGTGACTAGGACTGTTGTGTCTACATACTCTTATATGGCTGGTGGAATGGAGAATGAAACTTTTATGGGAATTGTTCCCTGTGGTATGGTCATCATCAGGTGCCATGACGGCTGGCTACGGTGATCATGGCTCTCCACAGCTCTTTATCTCCAGTATTATGTATCACGGCCGTTGTTGTCTCCCTGCTGTGCCACATTGTTAAACTAATATTTTCTCACATTGTCGCCTTCTGTTTCTGTTGCCTTCAATCTTTCCTGTTGTGACATTGTTAACAAAAATGAAGTTCTCCAAACCTCCTTGTCTCATAACGTGGTCAAAAATGAAGATTGTCTTTTTTCTTATATTATTCGTCTTTTTCTTATATTATTGACTAAGCTCCGTCTCGCATTTGATTATTACAAACCTCTACATTAGTTTTCCTGACAGCCCATGCTATTCTCAGCATTCTTCTGTAGAACCACATATCTATTGCCTCTAATTTCTCACTTTCCTGTTTGTTTATTGTCCAAGATTTGCATTCATATGTTAGTATAGGAGTTATATGGCACTGAAGAACTCTCTTTGTCACCTCTATTAAGGTAATAATACACAATATATTTTTCATTTTTCTAAATGTTGTTTTTGCCTGCCCTATTCTGCTTCTTATTTCCTTTGAACTTCTTCCATCTACTGTATTCGTTATGATGCTATGGTGATGGTTTCAAATTAAGAGAATCATAATAGCCATTTTGTTTTAAAAAATCTATGAACTGTAGCTGTGAGCTCATTACACTCAAATGGATTTTCTAATATTAGATTATCTGTAAACTTAAGTTTCGTATTCAGAATATCCGTGGGTCTCACCAATAACCCACTAGACAAATCACATATGCAACAGAAAACCTTAGTAGACGATATGCCAGTATATTACGGCTTTCTTATAGAAGCTACATACCGGGGTAACATCATTTATACAATTATGCTTTTTTTAATTTTTAAAATGCTTTGTTATTTATGTATATGCATTCATCCTCTGTGGTTTGGTGGGAGCCAGAGATGTATTTTGCAGCACTGGGGAGGGGGGCAATAGTTAAACTATTTTACTATATGGCTGAGGCCCAACAGAAAGGCACTGTGACTCAGGACATGACAAGCCTTTTGTCGTGAACATTTGGCTACATGTCTGGACCATAGAAGTTTGGTATAACCAGCAAGTAATAGGTGATGGAAAATGATCACATTGAACCCTATCTTGGCTGCAATAGCTTGCAGCAGTGCATAGATATGGACCTATCTTCCTGGTGGTGTAACAGTCTGGCTTTGTCCTGGGGTGGGCAGAAAATTCACAGATCCCCGAGCACAAATAATGTTTTTTTGGGATCAAAGGGCATGAGCTACTGGATCAGCAACCAACCATCCATGAACTTCCCTGGCATAACAACCTTGTCATAATATTGAACATACAATGATTATAACTTGTTTGTCTTATCTTGTCATCAGCTGTGCCACCAAATATTGCTAATTTCCTAAATCTGGAGATCATTGTCCTGTTTAATAATGTCATTGAGGTGAGCTCAATGTTTGTTTGAATAATTAAAAGTAGTTATTTCCATGTTACTTGTCATGCATGTTGCAGGAGACAACCAATGAGGTTTGAGCTGGGAGTTCACAACCTGTTTTTAAAAAAGCAATACCAAAAAAACTAAGGTTCTGATTACTGTGGAAGTAAACAATGCAATGTCATTTTTGGAAAATCCTATAATATAGGTCATATAATAAAATTTAAACTGGGGTTTTCTGTTGTTGCTTAGGCATCTGGTAATTAGTGTGTTATATGGTGCTCTGATTTCATTCATTTCTAAGTAGGTGTGCATGATTGATGGTATTGGCTTTAGCAAGCCAGACTATTATTACCCATTCTTGCTCCTGCCATCAAATAATTTTTTGAAAATGTGTGTTATTGCTGGTGGCTGTTTTGAAATATAACTTTTTTGTTGTTAGAGATTTGTAAATAATATGTGTACATGTAAATACAAATTGAACACTGCATATATTGGTGTGAGTTGTATGTATGTTTGTTTTTGTACGTGTGTGTGTGTGCATGCGTGGGTTTTGAATTGAATACTGCATATATTGGTATACGTTTTTGTGTGAATGTTGAATTGAATACTGCATATATTAGTATGTGTGTGAGTGAGTGAAAGAGAGAGTGGTAAGGAGGTTTTTTATTCACAAAAAAACAAGCAAATTATAACATATAATAATGAACAAAATTGTATTTAAAAATTACTAAATATCTAAATTGTCTGAAGTGGGAACACTGATAACACACTTAATTCTACAGTATTTATGTTGTTTAATTACTAAATTATCATGTCACTGAAGAAAATGAATAGAATATGTAGATTTGCCATAAATCATTCTCTGAAGATAGACCTAATTGTATTGTGAATTGCGACAAAACATTAAATGCTTGGACTCTACATAACGAAACCATCATGTTCTACTGTATATTCTACAGTCAAAACTAACTACCTCCCAAAAATTCATCATCAGAATCACAATACATAACGATTTTTACTGAAAATACAATAAAACCAAGTATATAAAACATGATTCATGCTGATGGCACTGTGCCGTTTTGCAAATATGAACAGATGAGTTAGATTGACAATTACATCTATTTGTTTCTCATACTTTGAACAATTGCTGGAAAGGAAGTCTAATCGAATAGCTACCTACGATTCACCGATTTTGGTCACATGAAAATCATCATCATCGTGTTGTTTTCTGCCCCAAAAGTAATGCATAGCAACAGGTTAAACATTTCACAGAAAATGCTGGAACCTTGTAAACTATATGTGAAATATTTAGCAGAAGGCGCTGTATAGGTTAAACCATGAACGTCAATTCTAGCAGTTATTTAGATTTTTGTACTATTTAATGGTGGGGTTATATTTTAGGGTGTGTTTTTGGGTGAGGATATGAGTTAGGTTTAAGCAACACTGCTAGTAAAAGAAGAGATTAGAATTTTCTAGAATGTCTATATTAGAGATAAAACTGAAAGGGTCAGAGTTAGGGTTAGGCTGTATTAGTTGTAGAATGAACTGTTAGGATTAGACTTATGTCTAATTATTATATTATTATTATTAGGTCAATATTGGGCAATGTCTTGAAGAATGGTGTTAAATGATGAGACGGAGATGTTTAATATTGGTTGTTGCAGGCATATCTCTTTCATAATGATATCGTTTTTAAAAGCACACAACAATTACGTCATATTGTTAGCATATGAAATTATACTACATTTAGAATGTGTACGAACAGTCATGCTATATTTATAATATGGGAGATCTGCTGTAGCCAGCACTAGTAGTACCAAAACTAAATGAGCTATGGAGACCATAAAGAGAAAAAAAAATCATACATTATGAAAAGCAATGGGAAGTATTTTAAGACAGTCATTGTTCTGGAACCCATATGGACTGAGGAAGACCAAAAAAATACTTGAAGGAAAGAATTAGATACAGATGCACAAAGGATGGTATGATATAGCATGAGTAGGAAGCCATGGCTAAAGATAGAACAATATGGAAGAGGTTTGTTGTGCTTCACAGGGAACTGAAAGTTGTATAGGTAAATTTTCTAACTTGTGGGATGGGAGAATCCTAATTATTATATAACATATAGTATTTATGTATATAACGTATCATATTTATGTATATAACGTATTATATTTACATAACATTGCTATTATCCTAGCTTGCTTGAAATATTCTCCATCTTCAGTTTCCTTCTATATTATCAGGTCAAGAGGTTTCTTTCTTGTGTCCATTGTTTCCCCCAGCCACATCTTCCTGGAATCATTCCTCCCATCACCAATCTCTCAAAGTAACGTTTTATATGGACAAAATATTTTTATTTCCAAGACATAGTATTGTGGGCAAGAAATTTTCTTAGATTTCAGATTTTCTAGAATTTGTATATTTTATAACTGACTTTATCCAGATTGGGGAAAGAGTGTGTTCCTGATATTGCATTTTTTTAAAAATTCAGACCAAATATTCTAGGTAATGAGGTAATGAGATAATTTGATGGAACCTAAATGTTCCAGCTCATTAAATAGGGAGATGTTGTATGAAAATTAAGTGTTCTAGTTCATTACTTAGATGCCTTCTGTACCCTAAATACACGATTGACTCAGCAGATCTGTTTATGATTAATGATAAGTTACAAGAAAAGAAGTCTAATGAAAATAATAATAAAAATGAATAAAATCTAATATAAACTTAAACAAGAACAACTTCTGTGTTGTAAATCAATGGGGTCTTTATCAGTGTACTTATATTACCAGTTTTGTGAGAGATACAGATGTTCAACTTAGATTAGAGTCGGATGTGTCAGGCCGAAAGGCGCAGATATCGCAGCAATGCTGTAAACCATGACATAACGCATTCCATTCTCCGGACTACTTCCTACTAATCTGCAGGAGTTTGAGAACGAACACAGAAGAAGAAAAATTTAGATTAGGGAATTGAAAATCAGTGGTTCCCATTATAAAACAAAGCATTACAACAATGTTGATAGCCTACAGCTGCTGATTTGGTCAGAATGATTAATATGGATATGTGAAAACAAACCAAGATGTTCATCAATTTATAAAACTAACACATATTGCTTGTGATTGAAATTTCATCATAATAGTAATAATAATAATGAAACCCATAACTGACCGGGGCCATAGTGGTGCCATATTGGAGAAATAAGCACAAAAAGCTGTCCACACACTTCTGACCTCAGCTATTTACGATGAGTGTAGAAAAATTCATACATAGACCATTTATTTATGATGTAAATCCTGGATTTCCTTTCACTACTTCTCCTGCACGGCATAAAGGGGTATAAAGTGTACAGAAAAAAGAAAATCTTCTCCTTCAACCTCAACTGTTCCTTCTACACATATGCTTTTACTTGATTTATAAGAACTGTTTTTAATTGTTTCAGGAGCTGCCCACAACCCTGAGCTCTATGCCAAAGTTGAAAATCCTCAATGTTGGGTAAGTTTTATGATACTAATTTACAATAAGTTAAGCATATCTTGTATCTTCTTTGAATACTAAAGCATGTTGTCTGTAGAGATATTATTACACATTGTTCTTTACAGTGAAATATACAAATACAATATTTAGACCACATAACGAGACATAACACTAATGAAATGAATATTGAAATATATACTAATATATTCTTCTCCTGCGAAGCCTTATCAGAAGGTGAAATTACTTGGAGTATCTGTTTTGCTCAGGAATGTTAAAATGCTGGCTCAAAAATATTTCCTAAGAAGATACAACATTCATCATTCATGTGTCCTACTCTAGTTGTTCTACTTTTGTTGTTCCTGTGACAAATGATTGTGTTCCAGAATCTAAATTGTTAGTCACACAGAAATGAAATACAACAATGAAAGTCTGAAGCTTATGTCGTAATTACCTGCAATGGAACAATTATATTGGAAGGAAATATTGAGACCAACTATTTAAGGGGACACACAACATGTCGGCAGATCTATCAGAATGTGCCACTATAGCATAACTGTCAACATATTTTTCCATAAATCAGTATTTTCAACAATTCATTTCCATATTTCAACAACAATGTCCATATTTAGCACCCACCTTCCCCCTTCCCTGCCTCGATTTTCATATTTTCAACAATTATTTCTGTATTTCAATAAAAATGTCTGTATTTGGCACCCACCCTTCCCCGCCTCCTTCTTCCTTTTTTTGTGTAATTAGATGTGCATTTGTCTTTGTTTTGTTATCATATTTTTTTTCCATCAGGATGAACCGGTTGTCCAGCTTACCACGAGGATTTGGAGCTTGTCCTATGTTAGAAGTTCTGGATGTTACATATAATAATTTGAGTGAGCACACCCTTCCTGCCAATTTTTTTTGTTTGGGTGAGTTAATGTGTAAATAGTTTTAAATTTTGTGTAGTTAATTCTGATGTAAATTCAGTGTATGATGATGTCATATGGGTGTTTAGTGTGTAATATTCTCAAGTGATTTCTGTATATGATGATGTCATATGGGTGTTTAGTGTGTAATATTCTCAAGTGATTTCTGTGTATGATGATGTCATATGGGTGTTTAGTGTGTAATATTCTCAAGTGATTTCTGTATATGATGATGTCATATGGGTGTTTCGTGTGTAATATTCTCAAGTGATTTCTGTATATGATGATGTCATATGGGTGTTTAGTGTGTAATATTCTCAAGTGATTTCTGTGTATGATGATGTCATATTGGGTGTTTCGTGTGTAATATTCTCAAGTGATTTCTGTGTATGATGATGTCATATGGGTGTTTAGTGTGTAATATTCTCAAGTGATTTCTGTGTATGATCATCTTAAGTTAAATTTCATCTCAATATTGAGAAGATATTTCTGTGGATTTATTAAATATTTATATTTATTATTTTCAACAATTAATTTCCATATTTCAATAAAAATATCCATAAGCACTAATATAAGAACCACATTGTGTTTACTACAAACATGTGTATTTCCTGTGTCGATATATGGATGTGAAGCATGGATACTAAATAAAACAGTGGTCAAGAGAATAACATCATTTGAATTAAAGTGCTATAGAAGAGTTTTGAGAATATCATGGACAGCAAGGAAAACAAACCAGGAGGTGTTACAAACAATTAACGTCCAGGAAGGCTGGCTTCTGAACACCATATTAAAGAAAAAGCTAGTTTTTTTCGGTCATATTAAGAGACACGACAGCATGGAGAGAGTGTTACTGGATGGGATGATAGTAGACAACATGAGCAAAGGACGCTGTTGGACAAAAGACATTCAGGAATACCTGTGCATGTCACTAGAAGAGGCAGGACAACTTACTCAAGACTGCGGAGAATTCAAGAAAGGAAATAGGAAAGATTACGTTCTGGAAAGAATATGTTACCTGATGATGATATATTTATTAGATATTTATTAATATTTATATCAATATATGTGGCAAGGGCCACAGCATATAGATAGATAGATTGAGAAGAATCTAACTTGTCAAAACATTTTTACTGGCCTACAAGGCTGATTTAAAATTGTAGTATGCACTGGTACCTAGCTCAAAAACATCCAATCACAACCAAACTGTAAACTAAGCTGCTAAATATAGCATTCATATTCCATTCTATTCATACAGAGGAAATTATTATGTCAAAACTTTGATGCTAGTTGAACACTTATTCACACTGAGATTTGAGGAGACAGTGTCTATTGATACCTGTAAATTATTGGATTAGGAACAACCAATGTTCTGTCTTTGATCAAAGCCAGTCTTGCGATCATAGGAATGTTTCAAGAAAAAGTTTTTCAGTTCCTCCGGCTAGCCTATGTGACCTGAGCCTATGTGACATGATTCTGGTTATACAAACATGAATTTAGTCTGCTGACAAAAAAGGTTGTCCACCATTGGTTTAGTTTCATGATCATTGGTTCAGTAGCTGGTAGTCATATAAGGCCACAGTAGTTAACGCACTGGCTTCTCACATGAGTGGTCCTGTGTTCATTCTCCATTTGAGGCGGACATGTTTTTCAGATTGCAATGGCTCCCAGGTTGACCTACCCTTAATTGGGTACCGGATTAATTCAGGAAGTAAAGACTGCAAGGAAGAGGAGATGACTACCACCCTCATATAGCAGAGCCACTGAAATGTAAGATCACTAACATCTCATACCCCTATGGCGCTAATGAATGCTGTGGGCATCTTTACTTTATTTTTTAGTCAGGTTAGGCAAACGTTGCACTGCTGTGTACAATAGTTAGAAAATGTAATCTTTATTACACAAGAAAAGCTTAGCCTTGTATGGTTACATTACCCTGGACTAACAGACCAAGTTAATAAATGATAGCATTATCTTCCCTGAACTTCAGACTCATTACTGCTCTTCTCTTGCTGCACTTTTTATTATGTTCTACGTTCCAGAAAATGAGATTTTCTTTATTGTTACTTTTTCATAAAAGTAACATAGGTTAAATGGAACAAATACACATAATCTAGGTTTTGACCAAATAATCTTGATCATGATGGGGACAAAAAACAATGCAATTCCCTTATTGTTGTTATTATCTTATTTCCATATCTGTCAGTTTCAATTGCATAATCCCAGTCTTCAAGCTACTTTGTTGTTCCATTCTGTGTTTGTCCCAATCTTGATAAAGACCTATTGATCAAAATGCTGATTCTGTATATTTGTGCTACATAAAACTATTTAATCCATTTATTTTTAATTTTTTCTATTTATTTACCAAATGGTGCACAGTTTTACTGCAGTCTCTCCCATTCATTTTTTTTTACAGACACACTGAGAGCTTTGTATATGGGTGACAATGACTTTGAGTATATTCCTCCAGAAATAGGTCGTCTCAAGAATTTGCAAATTGTATGTATTTTGTTTTATAGTTTTGTTACCTCTATTCATGTGCATATATATTATAATGATATTTATTTTGGTTTTGACATATTTGAGGTACACCCAGATGAGAATATTTATATGGAGAATATTTTGAAGCATGGACATAATAGAGACATAGATGCAGTTGAAATGTGCTACAATGTAGGATATTTTGTAAAGCATCTTTATTATTCAGTTGTGAATTGAATTATTTAAGTAATGTAATGTTTGAGTAATTTAATTGTTAGATTTGTGTTCACATTGTGTGTTTGTTCTAATAAACTGAATAGTTTCAATGTATATACATTCAATGTACTGTTTCTGTACCTACCAGCTAAGTAATGTACATTCAAGGTTCTCCTATATGTGTTATGTACCTACCAGCTAAGTAAAGTGCATTCAAGGTGCTCCTAATATAAGTGTTCTGTACCTACCAGTTAAGTAACATACATTTCAGGTACTCCTATAGGTATGTACCTACCAGCTAAGTAACATACATTCAAGGTACTCCTATAGGCGTTCTGTACCTACAACGAGTAACATTTCAGTGGCTGAACACTTATAGCAAGGACTGATCAAAAAGTATCTGACTTATGCTTGAAAAACAAATTATGAAGTTCACAATTTAAGCTTAGTAATGTTAAGAATACAATAAATATACTAGATAGTCAGTCTACATATGACAAATAGTGCATTTCATCTTTCAGCCCTCATTTCCAGGAGCATAACAGTCTAAATGATGAGGATTAGATATATACCTATAGTTTAAAGAATCAATTCTGAATAATTTTGTGGAACCGGTTCAGAAGAATACATTAAGTATAACTTTAAATGGAATCCACATGCTAAACATTGAACAAGTTGATGTAAGGAAGAAACCTCCAGAAATAATATATGGGTATCTTGCTGAAACATTCAAAACATCATACAGGAAAGCAAATTCTAGTAGGAAGCAAGAGGATAAATTAAAAGTTACAGGAAAGCAAATTCTAGTAGGAAGCAAGAGGATAAATTAAAAGTTACAGGAAAGCAAATTCTAGTTGGAAGCAAGAGGATAAATTAAAAGTAGCAGGAAAGTAAATTCTAGTAGGAAGCAAGAGGATAAATTAAAAGTTACAGGAAAGCATACATGTTGACAGATATGCAAATACAGATGAACAATCATGTATATAATTAACATGAACAATCATGTATATAATTAACATGAACAATCATGTATATAATTAACATGAACAATCATGTATATAATTAACATGAACAATTATGTATCTTAATTCAGCTGGTGCTCAGGGATAATGATCTGGTTGCCTTGCCAAAAGAAGTTGGCGAGCTTACTCGACTTAGGGAACTTCACATCCAAGGCAATAGACTAACTGTTCTTCCTCCTGAAATGGGTAAGAGTTATTGCCACTGTTTCATAATTACATTCCTATGTTTTAAATATGCATTAAAATAATGTAGAAATTGTTCTTGTTTATATCATGTTTTACCATTTATACTAATTTTTTTTTAAATTATGAGTTATGAACTGACCGGACATTATTACACTTTGGGCAGACACATAGGTGCTCAGTCTCCCTTAGCAAATGTCAAAGGATATGCATACTAATTGTTCCTGTGGCTCACTGATTGAATGTACTCTTCATTTTACCATGTAGGGGTCAAGTTGTACTAGTTCTCCTTTTGATATAAAATTCTCTGAATCTCAGCCATGTCTCATTAATCCCTATGCCCGCATCCAGCAGAAGCCTGTGAAGCAGTTTCATTACATTCCCCTTGTCCATTATCAGCTCTCTGTCTCTGTCTATTGATGTATTGGATACAACAGGTCTGTCTGCTCTCTCATTACCACGAATGTCTGCATGTCCAGAGCAGTAAATCCATGTGATGCTACAGAGTCAATAGATGCCAGCAACTCATATCAACATCATGATCATTTTGTATTTTTTAAAGCATGGACACAATAACTGCCTTAGTAAATAAAGTTCCAGAGAGACACTTATGGGCAGAGGTAACTGCCTCTGCTGTAATTCTCCGTAACATTTTGTTTTGCAGGATTGTATTTTATTTTTTACCTTACTGCTACCTACTAAATATTCACATGTAAATAGTGTCACAAAATATGATTTTGTTTTTAAATTAGATTTTATTTATGGTAACTTATTATCAATTTCTATTTGTATTGCTCAGACTCTTGCCTACTTTTCTTAGATGTACTCTTTTTGGTTATTAGATACTAGTTCTTCAGCCACTACCTATAATTTTTGTTCTTGACTGCTGTTAATTTTGTTCCCTTTTTCTTTCATTGCAGGTTTAGACCATTTTATTTATGTATTTTGTTGTGTTGTGTTTTTTTGTCTTCTACGTTCATTCTCAAATTTCTGCAGACCATCAGAATGTAGTCCAGAGCAATTATTGCTTACAGATTAGCCATGCTATCCGCATTTTTCATTCTGACACATCCAATTTCAGCACTGACTATGGGTCACTTTGACCCTCTATAGGATAGTCAACTCCACCCACAAAACCTCCTTAGTCGCTTCTTACAACATGCTTGGCAGGTAACAGTATCGTTATTCTTTACTCCATTTAGGGATTGAGCAACATTTGTGCATGTGTTTTTGTTTCTTGATAAGGAAAACTTGGCCGCAATGTAAAAATTGTCCTTGTTGATATCATATGTGTTTAATACAATTCATACTGTTTTTTTGTATTAAATTTGATTTATGGTAATATATTATTGCTTATTCTTATCTCTGTTGCATTTAAATAATATAGGGTGTCTATAAAGTTATTGTACACTGTTGTCACAGAGATCCACACTAAATATTCAGTTAATGTTAATATGACGTAGTGACACCACCAATGTAAATGAGTGTGCAGAAACTGTGTAGACACTCTATATAAAAACAAATAAGAAATTCACTGAAGAAAAACAACCTGGCCATTACGAAAATGAACATAGCTGGGTTGCAAAAAAAAGGAAAATTAAATATTGCTTGAGTCAGCATTTTTCAGCAAACAATATTTAGATGTCAATATTTGGCAGGTAATGGTAAGATTAAAATAAAATAGAATCCATTTATAACACAATGAACTGGCAAGATTTACAAATTGTATAAAATTACAATATTTTTTTACATATAAAAAAATCATGATGGATTAGGCAAGACATTAATCGAAGGAATGATGCAAGGGTATAGTAAGAAAGAGGCAGACCAAGACGGAGGTGGAGAAAGACATCAAAGATTACCTAAATATTCCATTTATAGAAATGAGAAGACTAGGAGATCAGGAGGTATTCAGAAAGGCAGTGATAATGACTACATATTGACTTCTGTAAATAGATTTGGTGCTATCTAGTTATTCAGCACCAAATACAGTGCATAGGACAGAAATTAGCTATCCAGTGTCAAGTGATGTGATGCTACTGTGTGTAATTCTTGTATGTTGTTGAGACCCATAGTCATACCATCTTTGATGGTTGTTCTGTAAAGAGTCTCTTTCTTGGTCTTCATTTTCTTTTGTCAAATGGTATCCATTTTAATGCTTGTATTGACAGTCTGTTTTCATTCATTCTATGTGCATGTCCAATATAAGTCCATTATTCTCTTCTTATTGTTAATTTGGTGCTCTGACAAGACACAAAAACTACATTTGTCACTACAAATTGAAACAATTCAGTTGATACAAGCCCATTGCAACAATAATTTGAAAATGTTTTTTTAAAATATGTGATTGTCTTTCATTACATAGCATGTTTCACACTTATTCATATAGTCCATGCCATGAGGTGTTGGTTTATCATGTCTGTCTACAGACTTCTGTTTTGTGTACTGCCAATAATTTTATTTAACTCCCACATGCCATAATGCTGCACTGTTCATCATCTGTCTTGATCTTCAACTTCTCTTTGTCACAAAGTGCTCTAATTTCTTATCTTTCATTGTGTGTCCAAAGAAAGTGAACTGTCTTCTGATGCAAGTAATCTATTCTCCTTTTGAATTAACTTATTTCAGGATACCTTGCTGCCTTTTTTCTGTCCATTTTTATTCAAACAATCTTCTATAAATAATTCACACTTAGAAAACATGAAGGAAAACCTTGTTGTTTATTACTGTATGTTTCAAGGATAGTACATACAAGCCAGTACAAACAAGTAAAACAGTATCAATATCTTGGACACATAGTCACAAATGATGGCAGATGTGAAACAGAAGTTAAAAGGAGAATAGGAATGGCTAAAAGTACCTTCAATGACATGAGGAAATTATTAATATCTAAACAAATTACAAACAAGTTAAAAATGAGAATTATAAAATGCTACATCTATTCCATATTAATGTATGGCTCAGAAACATGGACACTAAATAAACAATTAGAAGACAAAATTGATGCCTTTGGGATGTGGGTATATAGAAGAATAGGGAGAACATCATGGAAAGAGAAGAAAACAAATAAAGAGGTGCTAAAGACACTTAATATGAAGAAAGAACTACTAAGAGAAATAAAGATCAGGCAAATAAAATACTTTGGACGCATTAAAAGACATGACACCTTATTGAAGACCTTACTTGAGGGTAAAGTCAAAGGGAAGCGAGCACGAGGTAGGCAGAGATACAAGTGGGAGAGTAACATTACACGATGGACAGGTTACAGTCTAGCAGAGTGTACCACCAAGACAAGAGACAGGAGATGTTGGAGATATGTTGCAGCCAACCTTCGTTGCGGAGACGGCACTTGATGATGATGATGACATACAAGCCAAAGCAAAATGGTTAAATAACAGTTTTACCTAGAACAAATACACGCATTTTTGCTTCAACCAAACAGCCTTTATTATCAAGATAACAAACAAACACAAAGAAAACAAACACAGAAGGGAAAATGATGGTTAGAAGACTACATAGCATATATTATATTATTAAATGTTGAAGCTAACTTCCATAAGTATTGATAACTTATAATGTATTGTTATTTTATAGGAAATCTTGATTTAGTTGGAACCAAACAAATATTTAAGGCAGATGGCAACCCTTGGGTTACACCAATAGCAGATCAATTTCAAGTCGGTGTATCACATGTGTTTGATTATATTCGTTCAGACACATACAAGTTGTAAGTAGATTTATTTTACGTGTTCATTGACAAATACATGTATATTTGGCATGTTAAAATCAATCAAAGAATTTCAAATGAAAGTAGTGATGTTATTATAGACAGAACAATTTGTGACTGACTTGAACATGTACATCGTCCATGCATTGATGGAACCTGAAATTAAAGCAAGGAGTAGTGACATTAGTACCTGCCATACATCTCATAAGAGACAACTAAGGATTGAACCATAAGAATGGAACCATCACAATCAGTCATCCTTGCATACAACAGCAGAAAGAATGGCTACAATGCAAAAGGAAGACCAAGAATAAGATCAGAAGATTAATCAGAGATTTCAAAAATCATGGCCTAACCATGACAAGCACGACAAAGATGGCTAGAGACAGAAAACTTCAACTCCCCATGATGCCCAACAGCATGTGTGGAAAAAACAGTAGATAGGTAGGTTTTATTATTGCTGCACTCCACCTTGTCGGATATCCTCTGACGGTTTAATTATTTATAGTTGGATTGTAAATAAGACATGAAAGATTCCATGGTAGTTGGATAGACATGGAAGATTCTATATCACTTGGATTGTAGATAGACCGAAGATGTCCTTTGTAGTTGAATTATAGACATGGTAGATTTCATGGTAGTTAGATTGTAGGCAGACATAGATTTTATGGTAGCTGGATTATACATAGACAGATTTCATGGTAGTTGGATTGTACATAGACATAGAAGATTCTTGATTAGGAACAAGCGTCACAGCACTGGGGGCATTCCGATATATGGTCTGCTTGCAGTTCATCTAAAAGTGTATACGCTCAGTGTCCCAGTCAGTTGCTGATTACTTGTTCTTCTGATCTTTCTGGAGAGGGAGCACTTTCTCCCATCGTCTCTAGTCACTCCCATTTCTATCATTCTATGAATGTGTACATTGTCTTGTTCGACCTCCTCCTCGTCTTCTCATAGGGTATTCATGACTGCTCTAATCAATTCAATCCTGTCTCTTCTTATCTCAGTGCTGTTCACCAAGACTTTACCAGCGAACACATCAGCTCTTTCATTTCCCCTGACTCCAGCATGACCTGGACAGTGGATCCATGTAATGCTCTACACATTACATAGAAGATTCCATGGTAGTTGGATTTTACATAGACATAGAAGATTTCATGGTAGTCGATGGTAGACAAAAAATTCCATGGTATTTTAATTGTAGATAGACAAAACAATTCATATGTAGTTTAATGGTAGAAAGACAAAAGATTACATGGTAGTTGGATTTTACATAGACAAAATATTACATGGTAGTTAGATTGTAGATAGACAATAGATTCTGTGGTAGTTGGATTGTAGATAGACAAAAGATTACCGGTACATGATAGTTGGATTGTAGATAGACAAAAGATTCTGTGGTAGTTGGATTGTAAATAGACAAAAGATTCTGTGGTAGTTGGATTGTAGATAGACAAAAGATTCTGTGGTAGTTGGATTGTAGATAGACAAAAGATTCTGTGGTAGTTGGATTGTAAATAGACAAAAGATTCTGTGGTAGTTGGATTGTAGATAGACAAAAGATTCTGTGGTAGTTGGATTGTAGATAGACAAAAGATTCTGTGGTAGTTGGATTGTAAATAGACAAAAGATTACATGATAGTTGGATTGTAGATAGACAAAAGATTCTGTGGTAGTTGGATTGTAAATAGACAAAAGATTACATGGTAGTTGGATTGTAGATAGACAAAAGATTCAACAGATATTTTGAAAATTAGATTAAACTATTCTTATATTTTTTTACTATATAACCTTTCAGCCTTTACGGACGCCATATTGCAGCAAGTGCATCACATCCTCCCAAAACAAATGACAAGTCTAAAAAGATCAGTCGGATTAAGAAGTAGACATTATTTACTTCATTTGAACTCTGTAACCTTAGAAAATTATGCTGTATTGTATATTTTATCATTTTTGCTATGTTTAGCTAAATTTGTTCTCCACAAATTTTTTGTCTCGGGAAATTTGAAAGTTACAACTTACTCTTTTCTTCTCAGATGTTTATATACTTTATATGCATATGACTGGGACATTCTGTTTCTCTGATTTGTATTTCTCCTGCCTGTGTTTAACAACTACTAACATGACTTATTTAACATCCACAAGGAGAAAATACTCAAACAGATCAACAGAATACTAGGGCTCAAGATCTATCTATCTATTCGCTAAACCCTTTGCTGCCTTTCAGCGTCAGGGGTAGAAGAGTTTTCTGGAGATGGCCCTCTTATGTGCTGAGTATATTGTGGAGTATGTCGCCTCTTTTATTTCGGTGGTCCATCGTTTTCATGGTCTGGCTCTAGTTCTGCCTTCGCTGTATCTATGTAGCATAGCTTGCTGTGGTATTGTGTCTGATGGTAGTCTGCTAATGTGTGCAAACCATTTTATCTGTTGTCTTTTAATATATTCCAAGATTGGAGTGGTACCAGTTCTTTGTCTAATGTCTTCATTTTTCACTCTGTCTCTTAGCGGTATTTCTAGGATTCTGCACAAGCATGCCATTTCAGCTGTCACAAGTTTACGTTTATCTTGTGCTGTTGTTGTCCATGTTTGGCATTGGTAACATAGCTTGGTATAATAATTGTTTTGAATAGTGTTATCTTGGTGTTTAAATCTACATTTTTGTTTCTGTAGATTGGTATCATTTGTCCTAGGGCTTGGTATGCTTTACTACATCTATTGTGTATTTCTATGCTGCTCCTGCCATCTGTTATATTGCTTCCTAGGCATGTGAATTCACTTGCTTAAGTCTATTGTTTCCAATATATATGTTGGTGTTTCTTTATGTTCTTCTTATCTTCATTACTTCGATCTATCAGGTTGTTTTTTTTAATTTTGTAACCCACAGATGCTAATTGTAGCAAATTTAATATGTTGTTTTTTATTTGTTGTTTAATATTACTAGTAATCGTCTCCAGAATACTCTTCATTTTACTACGATCCATTGTTTTCTCCCTGACGGTTTGCTAATCCTGTCTCAGTGTTGTATCAGGAAATTCACTTGGCTACACCACGATCTCTAACTAACACATACAGAAAGAAACCACATATTTCATGCAAATAGTCTTGATATACCGAACTGAACTTCCATTTGTAGTAACAGAAATAACACAGCTGTTATGCATGCTTTTACTGGAAGTTTTACCGGCTCAAGGTCAATGGGAGAATAATACATTTTCAATATGGAGATAAACAGACCTATTAGAAAAATAATAAAATGGAGTTACAAAATATAGTAGAAGAAATTGACAAATTGTAGGGAAAATAATAGGGAATATGGTCCAGTTAGATATTAACATCTAACAAAAAAAGAATATCGTAATCAGTAGAGGAGAAATCAATGCTAAGCATAATAACATATATGGAGATACTGAAACTTGTAAATAGCTTGTAAACAAATTATTATATATATATATATACATTAATGATAATCTTGGCTTCAGAATCATATCAGCACGATATTTAATCGATGGGGTCTTTGTTACCTCTAATATTTTATGGTAGTGTGTCATGATATAACCTAATTGGACTTTGTCCGCTGGTTGAAAGCGGCACGCCTCTCTAAAAGAGAGGCAAACTCATTAACTACCCAATCTTGGCTTGAAGGTATGGTTGAGATGTGGTGAGCAAGAGATAGGCAGAGATACAAGTGGGAATGAAACATCATGAGATACACAAAATAGTCTGTCAGAGTACACCACCAAAGCAAGAGACATGATGGTGGAGGTCCATTGTAACCAATATTGATGTGGAAATTGCTCGATATTAATGTGAACCAAATAATAGCAGTTAGATTCAATGTTTATGCCAATATTTTGTGTTCAATCATTAGTTTTACTGTATGTAGATTATATCTATATAACAATGTCACATATAAGACATATTTATTTGCATGTTACAATTGTATGAAATTGTATTTCATACAATTTATCTTTTTTTGTGTATTTGTCTGCATTTTCTCTCGGATAACTAGCACAAATTTCCATCAAGGAGAGTGATGTGTGTTGTGCTGTGATTCAAGTTACACCATATAGTTCTAGGGCAGTGTTTCCCAACATGGGGCCCACACCCCACAGGGGGGCAATTCAAACAAGTTGTAATTAGGTTTCTCTAGGGAATAATTCAATTTTTTGAATATAATAAAATATGTATATGTTACATAGGGAGGCATCTGAATTTTAGAAAATGAGCACCAACTGGTGGTCATTTTTTTCCTCTTGCATGTTACACGACAAGTAAACTTGTCTTACATGACATTCACTAAGATATGTTCACAAACATTCACTAAGATATCTTCACAAACATTCACAAAGCTATATTCACAGATCAGTACCTCTTCCATTTATCTGTTAATTTCACTTTAAATCTTAAAAATTCATTACCAAATTGTTCCCCTTGCCCTGGGAATGAAACCCAGCATTTTTCCTAACCAGCCAGGATTGAAAGGGTTAAACCCAGCAGCTGGGCAATAAATATGTCATATCTACCAAAGTATCACATTTATAACTGCAAGGAATTGCCATGAGGTAGGCAAGAGACATGTCAGGTTCAGCCACGCCTAAAACACTTGCTAAGAGCTTACGCCTGTAGCTGCAAGTTTCAATCGTGACAAAGACAGATTCCATTATCAAGATTTGTTGGTCATGGATGAAGTCGTGAATTTTTTTAGCACTGCTTCACATATTTTCATACTCATAATCCACTTGATCAAGATCATTGTATAATGGATTCCGCTATATATAAAATGCCATACACATGCATTTGAGTTTTCTCTAGTATAGTTGTGTCCCACAGAGACACATTAACAGTCTTCCTAGAAAACTTTGTATTGTTCTCTAGTCATGCTTTAAATATGTTTATTTTCTACAGTATTTTTGGTTTGTTTACTAAATGTTATGCTGTATCTGTTTTTGTTAGCTATTTAACTCATTTTGCCTTAACTTTTGTACTGGCTGCAAGTACCGGTATACAGGAAACCAGATATTGGTGCTATATGTACATAAATTTATATGAATGTTTAGGTCAAAGGATAAGAGCCAATTGCTGGATCAGCAACCATATAAATAATTATTCAATAAAGACAATTTGTTTAACCCTCTTGTCAATTGCTTATTGCATTTATGAATGGTTTGTTGATTTGAGAATATTACAGCAATTGAGAACGTCGATTCAGTATGTATAAATTATAGTATGAGATGGAATTTATGTATGTGATCTTGTAAGCATATGCTACTGGTGTCTAAAACAAGAGCAAAGAATAGTAACACTGATCTGCCATAAATGTCATAATAGGTTGCTAAGGATGCTTGAATATTGAATTTATTCTGAATTATTACAAAATATCAGATTTAAAAGTATCAGAAAATTGACGTGTTGGGCATAAAGATACAGGTATCACAGCTTTTCTGTGAGATAAGAGTAAGGCAAACTTATGCTGAATGAAAAAGAGAAATATAAGTTGTTTTATGCTAGAGCAGTGCTTCTCAACAGATGTGCCGAGGCAACATGCCTACTGGTCCACAAGAGCTTGTCCTTGAATTGTTCAGCTACTTTAAGTACTAGTATATAAAATTTGTTTTTTTTTACCTCTATGTAGGAGACACTTTCTCAAAACACTGAATACTGCTGGCAATTGAAGTATTCTGGGTGTGAAATAGAGCTCTAGAGAGACCACCTACTGCACATAGGAAACAATAGATTCATTGCTTGTAATTCCTGGGGATGGCAACAAACAGAACTAATACTAGTGAATACAGATGAAGATCTTGAAAATCATTTACCTACGCTGGGCTTCAAATGATTATTTATCAGCACTGGCCTTCAAATGAGCTTTGGCCAGTAACACACAACCAGCAACACACATGTATCAACCAATAACACGTTGGTGCATCAACCAACAACATGCAGGCATTTCAACCATCAACACGCATATTTATGTACCAGCAACACACATGCGTATCACCCAGCTTAAATTGTATGCATCGCTGAGCAAATTTTAGTCAACAGTTATCCTTAGGTACCCATTTGTATTATCTTGATAGAAAAGAACCATTCACTTAAGATTCCTATCTTTATATCACTGTTCTGCATTTCTATGGAATCATGTCGGTAAATGCAAATAAAATAAATAGGTTACTATATCAATATAAAATAATAAAATATAGAAAATAACAATAAATAAAAGGAACAAACACAACAGTCAACTTGTCGGTCCAATTGGGACCTTTAAAGACAACAAAAACAGTTAAGAACAAAAGACCAAAATGAATATAAACAAAATGGATTTCTCCCACCAGGAAATCAACAAAAGGCCGCACCAGATCCAGTGCAACACAATTCCAACAAGTGCACATCGATGCGTTCAACATGTCTAAACTATGAAATTCCCAAAGATGAAAGACGCAGAACAAAAGAAAAGGGGACACCACACAGCACTTCCAAGATCAGGGAGGGGGGGCATGTGGGCAACGGGAGACAAGGGGAAAGGACAGAGAAAGACAATACACGTAGGAGGGGGGGCGCCACAAATAGACACAGGGAACACAGAAATGTGCAAAGAAGAATAGAATTTGACAGCACAGGATAGACAACAAAAATATACACACATCAAAACACAATCACGAACCAAACATGCACACATTCTACCGGACAAACACAGATAACTATAAATATAAGCACATATAAATACAAACATCCAGACATATACAAAAGTATATAGTGATTTCACAGTGCACATTGAAACATAGACACATACATAGGTACCTGCACACACAACAACATATATATATACATATACACATATATACACACATCCATCAATCTCCAAAAAATTGGCACTGTGACTGATGTAATGAGCATATCTCACAATCTCCAAAAATTGGGCTCAAAATAAGCTGTGTGCAGTTGAGTTGCTAGCCATTCAAGAACTATTGGCAACTAAATTTAAATATTGCCTAGAAAAAAGTTACAAAGGTTTTTCTTTGAAATGCAACTCCTTAAATGTATTTTGATTGGTGCCGCCTCCCTGCATCATAGCACGGCACGACCCTGTGTGTTGATCACCTACCATTCTGAATAGAACATGTCAACTCCAAAAAATAAAATCTTATTATTCTGGTACTCAAACCCATGTATTCAGGATTGAAAGGCAAATGATCTAACAATCATGTACCGGTAGTTCTCATTAATTTAGATCAATTGTACTTAACGTAAAACACAGGTTTTTAGAGCGTTCCACTTAGACACGATGGACTATCACTAAAACTAGGGAGGGGGGGTTATGATTTGTAAATAAGAAAACATACAAATTACAACACACAAAAGATGACGGATAGAAATGATCACAACACACAGTGTCCAACCAAAATATGGAAGTGAGGTGCCAGAAGTACATTAAAAAACGTAAATATAGGTGGAAACAAAACGAACAAAAAGATAATGGAACAAAATGAATAAAGACAAACAAAACCCACACCAACCGAGAGTTAGACAAAAGAGATGTAGGAATTTAGTCCAAAAGGCTTGGGTACCCAACTAAAAAATAAATCGATTTTCTAGAGCGTACCTAGATCTATCATCTGTGGTGTAGGATCTGATGGCAGCGACCTGAATATCGAGCACAATGATGTCCATCGTCGTTGAAGTGTGTGGCAACAGGAGTGGGTGGTCTGTACTTGATGACATGAAGATGGTTACAGAAGCGATTGCTCAATCTTAAGCCGGTTTCCCCGATGTACATGTCGGCCTTTACATGTGAATCCCATAATGTTATTTACATATGATCATGTAAATAACATTATGGGATTCACATGTAAAGGCCTCATCGATGGAGATAGTGGCCTTGGGAAATGAAATGGAGCGCATCTGAACCACATAAGGATATGTATAGTAACAACCGCATGAGTAACGAACGGTACCAAAATGGTACCGAACAGAAGACTTTAGGTGGCTATGGACCAAGATGTCCTTCAGATTTTTGTTGTGACTATAGGCCACCAGAGGTAAGTCCCGGAAAGCCGAATGGGTGTCAGGATCAGACTGGAGAAGGAAATAATGTTTAAGCATGATGTATCGGACAGAAGAGTTATGGGGATGAAAGGTAAGAGCAAATTTAACTCTACCAGAGAAGGTGGAAGAACCCTGAGATAGTCAAGGTATCAAGGCGATAACTGGCGTACATGGAACCAAGTGGATAAAAGAACGCTGTCAGGGAATGAACGTCTACAGAAAAACTCAAACATCTCGGAGGATTTGTCGAGAAAATCATCATCGCTACATAAGTGGAGAAAATGGGAGTATGACAAGCGGTAGGATGAGAAGGTTTATGGTAAACAGATGTCTTGAGGTAAGAGGGATTAATGATGTCAAGGAAGTTGACAGAGGTAGTGGAGATGTTAGATGTAAATTGTATAGCAGGGTTGAAATTGTTGATGATGCGAGACAATTCTATTTCGATCAGGGTTTCTGAAAGTGGATGAAAACCACTTTTCCTCTTTTTTGAATTATAAAAGTTTAGTCATGTGCAGTCTCTGCATCACATGGGCTTCCAACATCCTTTATCTTTCCTTGGTAGTGCACTCTCTCAAAGTTCATTCAATATCTTGTAAAATTACAATTTCTCTATGAACTGCATACTTGTGTCAGTATCTACTAATAATGATTAAATGTGATTACACATTTACAAGTGTAAAATATACAAATAAATAATGAAATATAGACAAGAAATACCATTCAGAGCTAACGCAGGCTTTTAATATCATAAATAAATGTTTGTATAAATGCAGTTGTGAATTAACCCTTTAGCTGCGGAGGTATTCTTAAGGATATGATGAATAGCCACTGCTATTTTGCGAAGATCCTCCTTTTCTTAGCTTCCCAGGGAAGAAATCCTTTATTATAAGCATCCAGACAAATTGTTTTCCTGGGAAATTAAGGAATAGATCTAAGCAAAATGGCGGCAACTCCTCATTGTATCCTTAAGGATACCCCTTCAGCTAAGGGGTTAAGACACTAAAAGAAATTGATATTGGTTATAATCAGCAGTGAAAAAATACTAGATATAGAAGAGGATGTCAAAGAAGTTACAACTTTTCTGTGTAGAGCTTACATCAGCCCAGACAATACATTAGTGAGGAGTGGCATATGCAGTCTCAAGCCTCCACAGAGACTATTCAAAGTAGTCTTGAATGACAAGAATATTCTTGATTGTTCATAATTCACAATGACTGACAAAGGTAACAGTGCCATGAAGTTCTTCATGAAAGTAGACAGGACATAGCTAACAACTTCTCTGTTCTTCACGTGTTGAGCAGGTCTTCATAGGTCTAGTACCATAGATGTTCATGTCTGTTGTGCCAATTTTGTATATATGGTGGTGCAGTCTGTTATGCCTTGTGCATAGTTGGACAATGGTCACCTAATCCCTCCTATGGAACTGAAGGTAGGTATATTATTTGATCTGGGCAGTTGCATTTCCACTGATGTGAGTGGCTTTAATTGTTGCTTTGGCTACCTCATTCACAGTTCCTGTCACTATGCTCCACTTTCTATGGTGAGTTTGTCTGCTGCTTCATTTCCCAGGATGTTGCAATATTTTGGTATTCAATAAGTTGTGTATCTCTTGTAGCACTGAGCAAACATTTCATGTGAGTCCACATAAGCCACTGATATTCTGGTTCTGTGGGGTTTCTATTACTGAAAGGGCATCTGTAAGGATGAATAGTTTCTCCTATGCTTCAGCTTTACATTAAATGAGAATTTAGTACATGTCTCTGAGCTTCTGTTTCAAAGTTTTTGTACTAAAAAAGAGGATATTTGATTGGTGATCTCCAAACAGTAAATATAGCATAAGTAATAGGAACATGAATAGATAAATATATTCTGTTACTAAACACGGTAACAAGTAACCAAAGCTTTGCAATGAGTCTGCTCACAGACTATCTGCGAGCATGCCTGCATACTCAGTGACCTGATGAGCATGATTGTGAAAGTTCAGGCGGGATATATTCAGGAACAGTGGCTGGATGCAGTGAAGAATTCCTGTATGCATAAAGTGACTTTTCTTTTTGTGGGGGACATGCGGAAGTCTGGGGTAATGAGAGAGCAGATAGGTTGGTCGCACACGCTGCTACTACGGCTGTTGGTGGAGCGATGGATCAAGCAGACATTTTTAACGCCCTACGGGAAAACACATGAGCAAATGACTGTATAAGCGACGATGACTCTTGTTCCATGACTAAAATAAAGGAATTTGGTTTGAAATGTGGTGTCGCTAGAAAGGAGCAGTTTTGTGGGCAAGAAAGAATGATGGTCACTCAACTGCGTACTGGGTCCGTCAGTCAACGTGTAATGGCAGCTACACTGAAGGAGAGATCTGAGCACCTATGGACATGTCCAGAGTGCAGTGACGATGATCCAACGACTAACTAACAGTAAAAATTGAATTGATTAACTACTATCGCACAAGAGAGTCTATACCGTGAAATAAAATGTTGGAGAAAGGCAGATGGCGCTACCAGATTTAACATGTTAAAAAAATTACAAATACAATCAATCAAGTGCTATGCTGAGTGGCGTAGTCAATCATGTTTTTCCACAACTCTTTGTCTTTTGTATTATTAATAAGTTCAGTTGGCAACTTCTTTTTGTGCTAACCCATCCAGAAATTTCTCTCTTATAATATGTAAGAGAAATATAATACACATTATTATACATTGGATGTATGAAGAGACAGCAAGTAAAATTGTTTCACAATCTTATAAGAATGAAATATACCCAACTCTCTACAAGTGTATATAATAAAATATGATCAGGTTTTAAGAGTCTGAGGAAGAGAATAAAGAAATGGATAGATAAAAATCAAAGACATTTTGAACAAATGTAAATATAGAACAAAAGTGACATATCTGGCCTTTAAAAAAAACAACTAAAGTCCCACTCCTATGCTTAATGGCAAGTGTAGACAAGTAGCGTCACCATCCACCTGGAGCAAGACAATACTATCTATTCTTGTTAATATTAATTATTTGATGTTACCACAGCACACACCCTCCTTCCCAGGTGTTGGATTTCTCAAATATCCTGGTTATTTTGAATATAATAATAAATATAGTAATAGTGAACAAATCGACATGATTCCATACATTTTTATCCATACAGTTGCTTTGGGTCTCACATTTGCATATTCTTGTGTTAGAGTAATACATGTGAATATCTTCATGTGAACAAATGGGTATAATAATACATGTATATATCTCTATGTGTGCGAATGTTCATGTTATATTTATTCATGTGAGAAAATGTTTATGTGAATGCATGTGTATATATTATGTTGACACTTATTTTGTGTCATTATGCACATTTGTTCTTGTTTTAACCATTGTTCGTGTTTGGATACATTTACATGCTTGTGCATGTTGTGTGGTTATCTTTCTTATATCTATGTATTTATCATTTTAGATATATAGTATATACTTATGTTTGTTCCTAGTATACTTGTATTTGTATGTATGTATATATATATATATTGTTATGCTCATTTATGTGTATATATATCCATTTGTGTGTGTGTGTATATATATATATATGTGTATGTATGTGTATATATATATATGTATGTATATATATATATATATGTGTATATACTCACAGTATATACTCACAATATATATTCACAGCAACGGAGAAGAACTCATTAATTTATGCTTAGAGCATGGACTACTAATAGCTAATTCATGCTACGAACACAGACAGAGTCACATAACAACCTGGTACAAATGGGACAATCTGTCAATAACGTCCCAAATTGACTACATACTGGTAAGACATAGGCAGAAGATAAATATCACAGACGTAAGGGTTATACCAAATATAAATATAGATACGGTTGCAATAACTGAAAAACTGAAACAAAAAGGAAGACCAACAACAAACAAAAACAAGGACTACAACTGAACTTTATAAAGCTAGACGACGAACACATAAGAGATACACTTTATGAAAAAATGGCCAAGGCCTTCACTACCCTAGCAAACAAAAGTGATGGCATAAATGTAGAATGGGAGTTATTTAAAACTCACATGATAAATAATCTACAAAGTGTATGTGGAGTAAAACAACATACAAAGGTAGACCAGCAAACAGCATGGTGGAATGAAGAGTTACAAAAAGCTACACAAATAAACAATGCCTTAGAACGTGGTTGAAAATTTTAAAAAAAATGATTATGTGCAGTACAGACTAGCTAGAAGAAATACGAAAAGAATAGTCAAAGAAACCAAAGAGAATTCCTGGTGCAAATATGGAGAACACCTAACAGGCCTCTGTAAGAATAACCTTAGAGATTTCTTCAAAAATGTCAACACAATGAGAATGAGAAACGAAAGCTAAAACCCAACTGCAATAATAAACAGCAGAGATGGAATACCTCTACATAATAGAAATGATAGAAAGAATAGGTGGAAGGAATACTTCAAATAACTGTATAATCCTAACATTCTGACACATCATACATATAAAGGAATATACAAAGACATCACAGAGCCAGAAATGTTAAGCCAAGAAATAGAAATGGCTATCAAAAACAGCGCAAATAATAAATCACCAGTCACAGATGGCATTCCCAACAAAGTCATTAAAGCATGCAAAGATATTAGGGTAAATTGGCTCCAGAGAATATTCACAATAGCATGGAAAGAAGGGGAAGTCCCAGAGGACTGGCAAAAGTCAGTAATCGTACCTTTGTGGAAAAACAAGGGCAACAAAAGAGACTGCGAAACATACCAAGGCATCTCATTATTAAGCCACACTGGAAAAATGTATGCATAGATAATAGAACAACGTGCACGATACATCGTTGAACCACAATTGAGCCCCTCGCAATTTGGCTTCAGAAGAGGGGTTAGCTGCACAGACGCCTTGTTCATGCTGAGACAAATGAGTGAGAGAGCGATAGAATACAACAAAGAACTAAACGCAATATTTATAGATCAGGAGAAGGCATTTGATAGAGTCAACAGAGACATACTATAGGAAACTCTGGAAATGTATTGTATCAAAAGACAAATGTTAGAAAGTATAAGATCTGTATATAAGAACTGCCAATGTGTAGTAAGAACATCAGATGGTATCACAGACGCATTTGATACAAAAACGAGAGTGCGTCAAGGTTGCGTGCTCTCAACTTTGCTATTCAATATATACAGAGACAGAATAATAAAAGAGGCAAAAAGTACAGAGTTCAACATCACTGACTCAGAACAAGAGCAACTAAACAATGAAATAAATGAACTACTTTTCGCAGACGATCAGAGCCTCATATATGAAAACGAAGAACAACTACAAAATCATGTTAGCTCACTATCTGCAAAAAGTAGACAATACAACATGAAGATCAATACACAAAAGATGGAAACTATGAAAATATGTAGAACACAGAGTCCACTAAACATACAGATAGACAATATAAGAGTAAAACAAGTAACAGAGTTCAAATATCTCGGTAGTATTTTTTACAGAAAATAAAAGCCTCGATAGAGAAATAGAGATGAGATGTCAAAAGGCAAATGCAGTAACATACCAACTGTCACCACTACTTCTCACCCCAAGATCGAGATAAAAGTTAAGAGATAAATGATATACAGTATATTCCTACCAACACTGTGTTACCAGTGCCAAACCTGGTCTCTCTCATCCTCACATTACAGAAAGATAGTGACATGTGAGATGAAATGCTTGAGGAAAGTTGCAGGGGTCACCAGGCTTGATAGATTGCAAAATGAATATATCAGGGAAAGAATAGGTATAATATCTTGTACAGATTACATAGAGAGAGAACACATCAAGTGGCTTGGCCACATTATGAGAATGCATCACGAAAAGTTGCCTGTACAAGAATATAACCAAATGAGATCAGGGTTCAAAGCCAGAGGAAGACCACGGAAAAGATGGAGACATGGTCATAGCACAGCCAAGGCCACACATCTGGCTTTAGAACGCAAGCTTGAGCTCCAATCACCCATACGCTTAACGGCAAGAATGGATCACAAACCACCTGGAGAAAGACAATAGACAATCATATACATTGTTGAATTACTGTACAATAAAATGCAAATAGTGCTATCTTATCAAAGAATAAAATTGGAGAGTTTTTTAACACAAATGTGGAAGTTCAGCAAGGATGCATAATGTCTCCAGTACTTTTTAACATATAACTAGAGCACATCATACAGGAGACACCACATAACTACAACATGTCTATATCAATCGGAGGTCACCCTATTTCCAACTTGTGTTTCATTAATGATATTGATCTTATAGCTGGGTCAGAACAAGAATTATAAAAGTTAACAGCAAAGTTGGAAAAAGTTACCAGCAATTATGGAATGAAAATCAACACAGATAAAATGTCAAAATCTATCAAATCTAGCAGTATCCTGCAGTTGTACTAATGTTCTGCATGTGACATAATTTCTTAGACCATGCAATAAAATAAAAACAATGTGTAAACGATCATACACTACCAATGAACATGTGCATTGAATCTTGTTTCGTTCACATCCCACTATAATAATATAATATAGTGGTATGCTTTGCATTTATAGAACCTAGCTTTCTCCTTGAAAAAAAATTAGACATATCATTGAAACAACACATGAAACCATTTATATATACATTTTACAAATTAGAAATAGAAACATTCATACATTTTACAAATTAGACATAGAAACATTCATACATTTTACAAATTAGACATAGAAACATTCATACATTTTACATATTAGACATAGAAACATTCATACATTTTACACATTAGACATAGAAACATTCATACATTTTACAAATTAGACATATCATAGAAACATTAATACATTTTACAAATTAGACATAGAAACATTCATACATTTTACAAATTAGACATAGAAACATTCATAAATTTTACAAATTAGACATTTATATCATAGAATTACATAATTACATCATAGAATAAACACATGAAACCAATTATACATGGGCCTACATTTTACAAATTACACATAGAAACAACATATGAAACCATTTATACATACATTTTACAAATTGTGTGTATAAAAAAAATAACGACAATGAAAGTAATAAAATACAATAATTACACAATTATTTTGAAACATACATTTAATTATTTTTAGAAATGGGGAAAACCTTTTTTATGTACTCTTTCTGCTGTGATAGCCATGTCAATGATAAGATCACCTTATAACTGAATCTCCAACATATCATGTCTATCACCAGTCATGTATTCTGTCATTTTTATCTACTGCCGTTGTCGTGCACTTCGCAAAATTGCTATTTGTCCATTTCTTTAAAATCTCCTTCCCATTTATATCATTTTAGCCATTGCTTCTAGTATGGTTTCCAAGAATATTATCTTTATGTTGAAAAACATTATTTTTATTTGTCTATTTTTATGTGGAATAAAAAAATGAGCTATACAGTTGAATCCATCTAAAGAGAATTTTTTTAATAACAGACTTTCATATTTAACAAAGTTAAAAATCCCGCAATTATATTTATTCTTTATTGTTTGTACTGTAGGCTATGCAAAAAATGTATGTTATTGTAGGCCTATACATGGTTTTTTTTTTTTAGTGCTGTATTTGGCAGATTACGCAAAAATGTATGGGACAGAAGAGGTATAAGAACAACCACCAAACTACAAGTATATCATGCTGCTGTTATACCAACCTTACTATACGCCTGCGAAACGTGGACAGTGTATGCTAGACATGCAAGAAAGTTAAATCATTTCCATCTTACCTGCCTACGTAAATTACTAAACATCCATTGGTGGGACAAAGTACCAGACTACGAGGTGTTGGAAAAATCAACATCAATAAGCATCCACACAATACTTATGAAGGCGCAGGCACGCTGGGCAGGCCATCTTGTGCGTATGGAGAACTCTCGTTTGCCAAAACAAATATATTATGGAGAACTCAAGGCAGGATTTCGAAAAGCTGGTGGACAGAAAAAGCGTTTCAAAGACACGCTCAAGTCATCCTTGAAACATCTTAACATTGACGTAGGCGCTTGGGAGAGCCTCGCTCAGGATAGAACAGCATGGCGTTACAGCATTAGAACGGGAGCACTAGCGGCAGAAGAATTCAGACAAGAAACTGCAAGACAGAAGCGGACACGTAGAAAAGAAAAAACATCTCAACCTCACACAGATACCTTCTATTGTTGTCAATTCTGTAAAAGAACATTTTGTGCGCGCATTGGACTTGCTAGTCATTTAAAAACGCACTATTAACTTTATTATTTTATTATTTATTGCTATTATTATTATGGTTGAGTTTTTGGTCATCGTCGATCACGACGGACGAACATCATCATCATACATGGTTTTTCAGTAATTATTTGCCTTCAACTCAAATTTGTATTAATTAAACATTCTTTTCTTCTTCTTCAGCGTACATTCTCAAACTCCTGCCGGATTTCTCTTGTAGCAGGACCATGGTCCTATTAGATTTTCAGCAGGATGTAGTCCAGAGAATGGCAATGCATTGTGTTGCCGTTTTATTTGCAACAATGGCCCGACACATACATCTGTGGCAGAATTCAAACATTCAAATACACATCACTATTGTTGAATGACATATTGTTCACTGAAATTTCCAGCATAAATCATTGAAATCATCACAAGTCTCATCTTAATACTAAAACATCTTTCCTTTTTCATACTCAACTTCTGCTCTTGTTGTCTAGATGAGTAGCTTGTGCATCACATAAACAACTTGTCTGGACTTGAAATGATTCCTTACATTTCCAGTCACTCCTTGGATGTACTAAGTTAGATTTACTAAAAATAAAATAAACAAAATATACAGTTTATGATTCTTTGTACGTGGTTCAAAGAATTCAGAAATAACAAGAATACAAGGTTAACAAGTTGCTCAACAATATTCTCTTCAGGACAAGTTTTACATACAGTAGGTTCCATAGCTTTCTGACTGTCTAGATGCACTAATGCTTGTGGCAAAACTGAACCATTTTAATTAAACTAATGAGTTGATAATAATCAGTTTTGAGAATGAACGCACGCACACACTCACGCTCACTCTCACAGACACGCACACACACACACAAAATAGTTAGTTTTATATTGGTTCACTGCTCTTTTCGAAATCTTTGTCAGGTGTTCTCTATGGGCCACACCCATCTCACACATTCACGATATTGCCTCATGCTCATTCATCTCAAAATCTTCTGATAGTGTGGACTCACGTAGAGCAATAAGTATGTCTGCTCTGTCCATAGGCTGACAGTCTGTTATAGTGAAGAAGCTAGCTAATTTGTCTGCCCGTTTGTTTCCCTCAACACCCATGTGTCAGGGGACAAAGATTAGCATGAGTTTTTGTAGTGATGCCCGCATTTTAGCTCTCCCTCATAAATTTTTGCATTAATCTCCTATGTACATCACTGCTTTGAGTTTCTGAATCATATGCATTGAGTCGCATAGTATACACGCATGGCAATAAGTTTGTGATTTCAGCCAGTTAAGTGCCTGTGTTATAGCAAATACTTCCATTGTTAGACTGCTTGTTGTTGCAGTGAAGGCTCCACTGGCTTTGTGTATTGTTCTTCCTTGTGATCTGGCAGTAGAGGCCCATGTGAATCGGTGGTGATGGATGACTGACACGTCCATGTAAATCATAACATCTGTGTTGTTGGCATGTTCGCTGATGAGTGCCTTGACCTCAGCATCCACGCTCACAGGACTGTGTTCCCTGCATTCTCTACAGTCTTGACTGCCTCTTGAAAGAATGTAGGAATAGTTACCCACTTCTCGACAGGAGTTATGCCTTCTGGGGCGCAAATCTGCTTAAGGGTATCCTCAGCATGACTCATCCACAATTTGCCTCTCTTGAGCCTGCTTCCTTTCACATGAGGGAGCTCACTGTGTAGTAGGTGATCTATGTCAGAACTCACCCTGATGTATGCATGGACATGCCACATATCAATTCTGTGAGATTTGCTCGGAATATCAAGGATAAATCTCATTGCCACACATGGTGTGTCCCTTGTGCAACCAAGGATGATCTGCATTGCTTCATTTTGAACTCTCCAGTCTCTCAATCTGTGTATGTCTGGCTACCGATGTCTATTCCTGGAAAAGTTCTTGTTTGTGATGAATTTTTATTAAATTTATTCTTTCGATGTACAAATTAAATCAATTTGATTGTTATGTCTGCTTTTGGAACATGCCATGTTGTTCTTCTGGAAAGCTTGTGTGGAAATAGTGTATTTGCAAGAGTGAGTTTAAATTTGTTGGCAAAATACAATAGTTTTAGTTCTTGTTTATTTGTTTCTTCTGTTCCAAATTTTCCTAAAGTGTCAGCCCATTGATCATAAGCATCAGTTCCAAATTTTGCGTTCCAGTCACCTAGTACTATTAATAGATCTTTTTGGGGGATATCATTTATTGTCTTTTAGTATTTAATAAAATATCTCTATTTCCTCTTCGTCATAGTCGGTAGCTGGGGCATAAACTTGAATGATCGTGATGTTTTTGGGTCTAGCTGCTACACGTATTGTTATGAGTCTGTTGTTTTTAAGGGTGCAGCTAATGATAGAGTTAACTTTCTCTTTGCGAACTATAAATTTCACTCCATGTTGGTGTTTTGCTTCGTTTCCACTATACCACATTTTATGACCGCCATCCGTTGTTTCACCAAATCCTATCCACCTTACCAGTGCCATGCCATGATGTCCCATGCGTACTTGTTTAGTTTGTGTGCAAGTTCGCTGACCTTTCTGCAAGCGTAAAGAGTGCGCACATTCCAGGTGCTGATAACACATTTCTCTGTAAGTTTAAGAGCTTTGTTGTTTATTCTCAGTGTCTGATTATCCATTGTAATATTTCAGAGGGCGAAAGGTTTAGCAGGCAGTGCCCATCTCCTCTCCAGCTGTCCTTACAATGTGGTTACATTGATGTGCTTTCTATCACGGTCTTCATTGCACTTTAGTGATGTTGACACTACAATACATTTGAACTTGAATCTAAGCGATTCACTGACAGTTAACTAACCTTTACGACTCTGCGGGTGAGGTCACGCACCCGTATGACACGCCCCCTTGTGCCTGCGGGCGAGGTCACTCATCATACGATATCGCCTGATTCCCGAGTATGGAACTTCACGAAGTAATGAACAGATGACGTATAAAACCCGCCAAACGAAGCTAGGAATACGTCACAGTTTATAGGTCAAATACCTTTACTCATTACGATTGTAAGAGAGAGAAAGCCGGTTGAATTTGTCAACGCATTTCTAGAGCCACTTTAGCCATTTTCGGCCGTATTTTACTATCAAATTGAGTACCGCGTGGCATGAGTAAGTGATCGTGACTACATGTTCTAATTGTTGTTTTTTGTGTTTAATATGTTGTTATTTGATAAGAATGTTTGTGTATTCATTCAAAAACACAAAAATAATATGTATCAGGGGTGCCACATGTGTGCATGGACAATAATTACATTGCGTGTCGGCATAGACCTAGTGTTGACCGGACGGACATTATATGCGATTTCTTCACGTTTTATTAGTTTTTTTAGTTCATATTATATTAGTTTGGATATAAAACAATACATATACAATAAGTATAGGTATTTATGAGGATTTTGCCAATGTTGCCACACATTGCTCATGTATTAGGGTAGTCAAGAAGATATATTTGCGATTTTGAAAATGGCGTTTTCCGTTTCCCCCCCGAATTTTCAACTTAACAACTTGCTCACAACTGTCATATCACACATACAACAACAAAAACAAGATTATATTCACTATTCATTCCTTTATTTACATGTGCAAAAATTATTTAAATATCTTCTAAAACAAAAAAGTTATTGCGTTTTCAAAACACTCACCATCAACAACGAAAATTTTCCAAAAAGAATCCAGGCCCAGGGGAGAAATTTCTCAATTTAATTCAGGGCTCTAAAGGTTAAGTCACAAACGTTAACAAAATACCTAATAAAGATTCTAATCTTGAGTATTAAATTCACTTTGGCATTATCTTTGAAACCATTCACAGAAAACATTCAAGATATTATCCAGATGCATTGGCTTTTTGATTAATTTCACTAAATAATACAGATCCCACAGAAAGAAAACACAGCGTCATGTTGTTATGGTGACGTATGAGATACACAATTCTGTACATGCGTATGAATATGGAAAATCCATAGGTTACTAGTTGACAGGTGTGATTTATTCTGTATGTAACAAATTTATGTTATTACATACACATTTCACTTGGTCTGGGCACATTGGTATCATGGAATTTTAATCGTATTTTTATACAACAATATTTAAAAAAATACATTTTTAATGTTAAAATGAAACTATATTAACATAATTAAAATAATTACGTTCTCCTTTATTTGATATTTAAAAATAAGTATAATACATTACAATTTAAATATATTCTAAAACTACTATTCCTTGATCCCATGATGAATAGTAGGTGGGGGGGCGCAATGATCTGCATTTTTCACTTTTTAGTGTATATTTATTCTAGACATGACTACAGAACTACAAACTATCACTAGTTGAAAATTTAAGATTTACGTGTAGACAATAGAATAGGAGTTTTATGAACTTAGTGAATGCTGATTTTTGTCCCATTTCATTGGGAAAAGATCTGCTGGCAAAAAAAGGTGCTCCAAACCATTATAAAATCGAGGGAGAATTGGTAAAAACTGCCAAATAATGGACTCTCTGCTTGTCTCTAGATATTTATATTATGTGAAAATTAATCACTAAAACTATGTTACTTTAATCTGAAAAGAAACCAGAATAAAGATGAGTTGGTAAGTTCTGTTTTAAAGCTAATTATGTCTTTGTAAGCTTGCATTATAACCATAAATATCAGTCTCTCCCAGCTTTGGATCGACATCAGCAATGATTTCTCATGTTTTTAATGCTTACTTATGCCCCACTAACATGCAAATCTTTACCCCAAATCACACTGTTAACTGTCATAAATTCCAAGAAAAAACAAATTAGCCTGACATGATAATGTGCTTAAGAACTTAACAACACAACATATATTTCAGTTTAAACATTTAAAATAACCACAATATTAATGAAATCAGCAGAAAAAGAGTGAGAAGCTGAAATAAAATTAGATCAAAGATTGGAATATTGCCGTCTGATGTAGTCACGTGTGGTATGGGGAAAACCCATAGATATGAAAATAAACCTGCTGCAAATATTTATCCCATGCTGATCTTTGCCCCCACCTAACCATAACACAAAATAATTTTTTGTTTAAATTATGGAAAAATACAGTAAAGTCTATGTAATGAAACAATTAAAGAAACTAAAAAATATGTGCAGTGAACAATTTAAATTCCATTTACATATTTAAGAAATAAAGACAACAGAGTGTGTTTCACTTTAGAGATGACCAACTTACCTCCCATTCTTGTTGTAGTCGCAAGGCAAGCTCTCTGTCTGCATCAATGTTATTCCAAATTGGTCTCTCTGCATCATCCATATCAGCAGTCCATGCATTGTCTGCCAAAAGCTGATGGTTAGTGCCTCCAATCTTTGCTTTACATTCAGGACAACTGGATTCCTCCATAGCTTGGCCACATTCTCCAATAGCATAAATGTGACCTATGAATCATAACAAAGATTGCATACATTCCCATGTAGTAGATTGTGTGATAATATAATCATCAATACCAATTATCAATATAGTTAATAGGGTTATAAAATATGTCAAAGAATAATTTTGCCCATAGTTCCAAACTTGCACCATTGACATAAAAATTAGATTTGTTTGATTTCACATACCGTACAAATTCATGTATAAACCAAGAATTGTTAGACAAAAATCCGAAATTGATTTAGGGGTCTCGACCTATAAATGAGTACAACCAAATTTAAAAAAAAATTATTTCGTCAAATTCGGTAACAAAGGAAAAAAACACTGGTTAAAAAACCCCCCCAAAAAATCAGTGACTCGCATGTTTTTGTCCGATATATTGAAGCTAGGATAAAATTACAAGGGCTTACCAGCAATCCAGAGTATACTTATCATAATGCTAGGCCTAGATTTACATTAATTTCTATATATTATACAATATTACCTTCGAAATCTCTGATATTTTATGATAAAAACTCATCTACAATGTCTATATCTGTATTCCACACGCCATTTTTACACCACATAATTTCCCGGAAACACTATTTTTAGTAACATTATTGCAATGTCTGGCTCTGTGTCGCGTCTGTGACGGCAAAGGTACCGAGTTCGATCCTCACCACAGGCAATTGTGCATCCGGGCCGTTCAGAAAGCAATGGTAACCTACTGAACGTATTTATATTGCCTAGAAAATCACCACAGCCAACAAATGCCTGGTTGATAGCTATGTCCTGAATAGGATATGCTACCAATTTTATTGCAATGGGTATCACCATATTTCTGCTCTATCACAGCGGTTTCGAACATTGTCGGTGACGTCTATAATCCAGTAACTCGTATTTAGCGTTTAGCCCTACTGGGTAGTGTTTTGATAGTAACAGACTAAATTATAGTGGGTTTGGCTTGCGTACAACAAAATTCGCTGTAGGAATACACAAAAAAAGAACACAGAATAACATCAAATATCGAAAACAGAAGCAAAAACTTACTAGTGCCAATCTAGTCATTGAAATCCTTCAAACTCCGAATCACTGTCTGAAGTCTTAAATAACTCACAAATGTCATCATTGGCACTTGGGAATTTCATCCCCTTAGGCAGAGTCTTGCAATTAAATATATTTGAAGGGGGGGATGGGACCCCATCTGCTATGCAACCTAAACCTAACACAACAGTGAAACGAGTTTTTTCATGCACAGTTGTCTTTACAAAAACTCTATTTGCACCTTTTCGTTCAACTGTGCGATTAGAAGGCATATCAAAGCAAACAGGTGTCTTGTCTATGTTTCCTATTTGAGATAGATCGTAGTTAATCCTCTTCCTCAGGTTGATGGTGAAACTAATAAATTTTTGTTTCTAGCTCCTTCAGCAACTATTGCGCCAGCTTAGTGTGTGTTCATAAACACAAGTGATGTCTGTTCATGAAGCGATTGCACCATCCCATTGACGCAACGAAGTCCCCAGATTTGTGTTTCTGGAATGCAGGATCTTTCAATATCGAGAGCACCCTGATTCAAATATTGGTGCGGGCTATAATTAATCCGTTCTGCCTAGACTCCATTATCCATTCTGATAATTTCTCCTCCAGCACAGGGAATGAAGCTGTACAGCCGTGTGATGCTCTCTTTGACCTTGGCATCAAAGACAATTCTTCCTTTATTTTCCTCCATTCTCACACTTACTTTTCATTCACAATGAACTGACGGGAAGCCATGGAATTGTTGGATTTCTCTGCAAAAGCGATAACATACAACTTAAAACCAGCAGTATACGATGTTCATTTCTGTCCAGGCATCCTTCAAAACATGAATAAAATCACAATGACAATACAAATTTACGAACTGGAAGCTAAACTACTTGTGCAGTATTCTTGGCTAGCTACCGGTAATCTGTTAATTAGTCCAGCCCACTGAGGCTGCAGATGGACTACTGACCCCACCCAATTCATTCAGCTCAACTAATCCAAATTTCCCTCACATTTTAATGATGCCATTCAGATAAGTGACCAAATGCTATCTCTCTCTTTAGAGAAGACTTGAAACGAAGTTCCAAATCCCGACATATCATAGGCATTTTGTAGCAAAGTTTCGCTGCAAATGATTTCTCCCCTTCCCCCCTCCCCCAACCACTGCACATTCAGTGGCAGATGAGACCAATTTCACAATCCTCTCTCACATTTATTACCACATACTCTGTACATGGTAAACAGTAACAAAATTCAAACTCTTCTGTATCTTTTAAAAACAAAGAGATCTGACAGTGCCCATTTGTCTCGTCGTTCTACCATCATATCGTTTCCCACTTAGACGTCACTGTCAGATGTATTTTTGTCAGAACCCTGTGGCAAAATAAAATATTTACATAGTAATTACTATTCACTAGTGCAGTTCCACGTCATACCACCGGGACACCCAACACAAACAATTTGTTCAGGAAAGTATGGTCTGTTGTTCCAAAGTCTCACCACATGTGATAAATCATCTATAGACGTGGTTAGGGAAGGCAGCGCTGTATTATCTTTGGATATACTGTTTCCGGAATACAGTGGCCTATTCATTCCTTGATGTTTTCATTCAAGTAATGTGAGGCAAATGAAAGGAATGCCCTTGCATTTTACAGTTGCTAAATTTTGTGTTACCGGTAATTTCCATTTAGCATGTCCGTTCATTCTTATGATGACGAAATTCATTATTGCCGGCATTGTTACATTTTTGGGATGTCGGATCTTAGACTTGAGACACTTTTGGGAAGCCAAAATTACCCCCTCTATCTATTATTAGAAATTTTTTTGCACACAACAATACGGTATTAATTAATACATGTTTCTATTAATTAATAATTAATAACATTTACCAACCTATGTTTTTTGAATGAACTCTTTCCAAAGCAATCACAGATATATCAGCTATGTAACTTTCGTAGTTAGCTAATACAGATTTTTATGTTAACCCAATTCTTTACTGCTACATGCGAGAATTCTTTACTTCCATTTTAATTAAAACAAATGTCTTTCATTTTTAAAAACTTACTGTTTTTACTCTAACATTTGTTGTTTATTTCTGAGAAATAATGACAAGTCAAATCGCTTCTGAAAACAGTGTGGAACAAGCCATTGTTATTATTTATAGTCCGTTCAGAGAAAGAAGATTGCTGTAACAATTATAATTATAGTTTCAATCGGCTGAATAACAAAACATATAAGAGGCATGGTTTAGGTACTGTCGCCTCCACCTAGAAAGAAGAAAGTGGTCTTATTATTCTTTGCACAGTGAACTAGTAGAAGTCCAGGCCCTGGTTGCTACATGGGCTTGTTCCAGAAATTGATGTAAAACAAAACAATTGTTTTAATAAAAAAATTCTGAAAGTACACAATAAAAACAGTAGACAAAAATTAAGACATTAACTAAATTAGTTAATTTTGTAAAAGTATTACCATTTCTGCATTTATACCAGGCTCCTCTGCTGACATTTACTGCTTTCACAATCTCCATTTTTTCAGCAGCAGAAAGGGCAATATGAGAGTCAGGAATTATCTTTCTTAGTTCATCACACAACTCTTTGCCTTCTTCAATCTCTGAACTGGTACCCCTTTTATATGCAGACAATTCTCTGTGAATTTCATGGAAGTGAAACAAGATTTAGCATATCAAGAGTTTCTGATTATCATCTATATTGTAGGCCTTTAATGAAAAACACCTGTAAATACAATGTGTCTTATAATAGGTGGTATATTACACAATTACAGCTTTCAACAGAGTAGAACACTGCCGGCAATTTAAAAGAGACAAAAATTAAAGAAGAAATCACTGTTTTTCCTATCTGAAACCTTCATTTCTGTTAACACTTCAACAGGTTTTTCAGTCCGAATTGAACTCCTCAGCCATCTGAAGACTCACAAACGCCAAACCTAATTGACTTTTTTCAACGCTCATCTTTGCAATGTCATAGAACCAAATGACATTAGTATTTTCTATACTCACATTCTGCACTGGAGAATATGTTCAATAGATACCATCCAAATAATTATAGAAATAGTCTATGTCATGAACTCAAAGAACTATATGGGGTAGAAATTAACATGCAGTGGATACCTGGGTGTGCTGATATCAATTAATCAATAAACCCGTAACTCTTCAGGGCCGTAAGGGTGCCACATTGGATGCTTCAGCACACAGAGTCCTCCAGCGAATTATATCCTCAGCGATGCGGATAAGTGTGGAAATATCTTGTCCTGTCCATTCCTTGATGTCTGTCGTTGCCTTTATTTGTCCTCCTCTGCTTCTTCCACCCTCGACAGTTCCCGGCAGTAATGTTTTTGACAAGGAATCGTGCCTGCATACATGTCCGAACCATGCTAGTTTTCATCGTTTCACTATTTAAAGCAATGGCTCCTAAACACCTGCACACATCTCTACTTTATTTCTTACGTACACATTGGTCTTATGTTCCCTATAGGAAATTCGTAGAATTCATCTGTAGCATTTGTACTCGAAAGCCTGTAATCTTCTCTCCATGTCCGCAGTGAGTGTCCAACTCTCACAAGCATACAACACAACAGAAAGCACCAGCAACTTATACAGTTTGATTTTCACTCCAACACTGATGTTGCTTTTCCAAATCACAGTTAACCTTGACAAGGATGCTAAAGTCATCTCCAGCCTTATTTTTAGTTCTTCTTTGCATTTACCATCGCTGCATATCCGAGGTTTTTGAAGTATGCTGATATACCCTACAACAAAAAGGAAGATAAGATAGAAAAACTAAGGGTCTCAATGCCACAAATCAAACAGCCAGTAGTTGTAACAATAAGTAAAAATAAAACAAATTATTAAAAATAATTGTAAATGTAGTGGCTAAATGCATGGGTAACAGAAAATACAGGAAAACAACTTTACTACCATCTATCTACACCATCAGAAGAAGACTCTATCAACCTCCTTGAATGCAAATACCAAATAGAAATATTTAGATTATGAACAGGATACTACAAGCAGTGAATTGACCTCAAAACTAACCTATATTGCAGACATTACCAACACACTAGAGAGACAGTGAAACACTACCTGATATTGTGCCTGCTCTACAAGATACATGGCATATCCTTTTGCTAAAATACCCAAACATTTATAACATTTATGAGGAAGGCATGCACCTACCACCACCTGGCACAGGGAAGAAAGAGTGTAAGCTCGCAACCCTGGAGATTGGATAAGTAAGTTAATAACATTTAATAAAGCAACCCTGAACAACTGAAAAGAACAGCACACTTCCATAATGTGATATTGAAGTTATCAAGAGCTGATGCTCATTGACTGGTGAATAAAAGATAAGACATACATGAGAGAAAACAGATTTACAAATAATGAAGGACAATAATATAATGCACTCAAAATAAAAAATTGAATAGAATTTCTTCACCATTAAGAAAACAAAAATATGCCACTGCAACATGGTATGAAAACACACAACAAGCCACACAGAAATTGATAGTTTTGTTTGTTTGTTTTGCGTTCGCTCCATTGTAACCAGCGTGGATATCCATGCGATTTCCACCGGGAGCGTGTTTATGTTGTGCTACCGTTATGCGCCTTGTAGGCCTAGCACACCAGATTTCGGCATGCCTTGACAATTCTGGTGGGCTACCCTAGCCTGCGACAGCCTCCCTATCTGTCGCCAGGCACGTGTGTGTGTGGTGACTCTTCGCCCAGACAATTTTTGCTCATGTCTGTCTCGCACGAGGTGTTCCACTGCCTATGAACTTGCCTCGTGTAATTGGACGTACTGTGCCTGTGCCCATCGGGTACTGAACTGTTTCTCATCTGTGAGCCTGGTTCCTTAAGAGGAAGAACTCAACAGAAGAGTTGGACTCTTTCGCCTTCTTAGCCGAGGTGTCATTCACCGACATCGTGTACCCCTCACCCAAATTCGAGTCTCACACCACGCGTTTGAGAGCAAGGCGTTCTTAAGCTGAGCGACCTTGTCCCAATAGCGCCTGAGCCCATCAGGTACTGAACCCTTTCTCTCTGCAAGTGTATTTCCGGTGTAGGAAAGATTGACAGTAGAGTTGGGCCAGGACTGCCATCTTTGTCCCTTTTTTGCCATAGCCTATCGGGTACAGCACCCTTTCTCTTTGCGAGCATGTTTCCAGTATAGGAAGACACAACATTAGAGTTAGGCCAGGTCTTTTTGCTATGCTAGACACCCATTATTGGGTATAGGTCTCTGCCTATAAGGAAAACAGGTAACAAGAAGCTCATCGTGAACTAACAGAGCTTGTAGTTCCCATTTCCGTAATCGTTTTCACTTTCTATTTGCAGTTCTGCCCTTTCTCTTTTTTTTCCATTGTACTCAGTATGAAATCTATCTGTCTTTCGCCATGTATACACCTTTTCATGCTTTTTTCATTGGCCGCCTCTCCAATGTTCGGACTGGACTAACTAGCTTCACTGTATGTCGACAGTGTCGCTGTATGTGGTGTTGGAGATATAGTCTGTCTCTTATGCAGTCAAATCTCTTTCCATCTGCTACCTCCACATTCTCGGACACGATCCCCAAATGATTTGGCCATTGTATTTCTGTTTCCAGGGTGCACCGCGAGGAGGTACATTTGGGATCTTGGTTATCTGCTAACCCTGGGTCCGCCGAGAGCAATGCGTTCCCTTTGCACCCCATATTGATTGTAAAAATAATCAAATATTATTTGTAAACTTACCTTATCATCTGACCAATTATGATCATTTTACGATTTTCAAGTTGTTCTCTGAGATTTCTATGAGTTATAGTCTCTTCAATTCTGTGAAGGTCTAGCAATACACTCAGACGATTTCTTTCTGTCTCAGCATCCAGTTTATTCTGCTCAGAAAACAAAGCTCTTTTCTGTAGTGTCCATCTAGAAAAATGGTTAAGATCCAATAGAATGCTCTCAAATGTTGTAGATCGTGACGAAAATCTTCTCAAACACTCCTCTGTGGACTGACGCATGGCAGAAATCATTCTGAAAAGGTTGATCTGGTTCATTTGTGCTTCCAAAATAATCTCAGATAAAACTTGGTTTCCTATCACAAATAACAGAAAATAAATTCAAAAGTAATAATATAAGTAATAAATACAAATATATAGGCCTATATCTAATATAATATTTCTTATATGTGACATGATGGTATCGAAAGGTTGATTCTGGAGCGCAGAGTGCCGGACAAGAGAAGAAGAGGAAGACCAAGAAGATGATGGACCAGTGACATCGAAGAATATATGCACATGTCTCTGGCCAATGCAGACCTGCTTGCCCGGGACAGAGAGGTGTTCAGAGTATCCATGATGCAGACAACGTTCTGGAAAGAATATGTCACTTGATACGTATATATTCCATAGATAATGCATGATTTGGTACTAGTTCATAGTGTCAGAAACATAAAAAACTAGTAATATAAAACATGCAGATCTAATATAATGCTTCTCAGACCTATATGCTGTGGATAACAAGTTTGCTTAATCATTCCGGTATCAGAAATAACATCCTAAATTGAAATATTTTAAATTTACACTATGATACACACACAAAACCTACATAGCACCAAAAAAAAACTATGTATGCACACAACATATACTTATGCAGTCTATAATAATAATAATAAAACCCATAACCCGTTAGAGTTGTAAGGGTGTCACATTGAGACGTTTGATGCAGAAAGATCTTCACCAATCTCTATTCTCTACTATCCTGATGAGTTTGTTAAATTCACATCCTATTCAGTCCTGGATGTTATCCAGCCATGTCTTGTGGCTACTTTGTCTTATCCACCCTCTACCCTCCAAAAGAACATCTTTTGTCATTGAGGAATGTCTCATCATGTGCCTGCTGTACTACCAGATTTTACAAAGTTTACATCGTTAACAGTGGTTCTTGTTGACTCGCGAATACATTAACTCTATGATGAACAAACACATTGGTTTTATGTTCTTGGTAAGATACCCAACACACATCTATAGCATTTGTTTTCAAATGCATTGATTCTTCTCTTTCTAAGTCTGCAGTTTGAGTCCAGGTCTCACGGCCATATAGAAAAATTGACAGAACCAAAGATTTATATAAGTTAATCTAATCACGGGTGGTAATCCTGCCTTTCCAAATGGTGGTTAATCTTGTGACCATGGTCATTGTCAGTCTTTTCTTATCTGCAGCTGTTAATTCACCATGACTAATGTGGACTCCCAGATGTCGAAATATCAAAACCTCTTCAAACTTTTGATTGTTAAGCTTTATATTGGTTGGAATTGAATTAGTATTCCTATTCATTAAAATTGTCCTCTTATATGCATTGATCTCTGTGCCAAGTTTTGTGTTAGATATTTCTACTCTTGTTAATTTGCGTTAACCTTTAGCACTCTAGTTTACAATTACATAATATTCTCTCCTGCAGCTGGATTCTTTTTTGGAAATGTTGCGTAATAGCTGGTGGATGTTTTGAAAATGAGATAACTTTTTGTTGTTAAAGATATTTTACAAATTTTTATACTTATAAAGATATGAACTCTGCATTTATTGGTATAAGTTTTGTTTGTGCGTGTGTGATACGAGACATGAGAAATTCGCTAAGATAATTTTAAACAAAAAGAAACAAATTTTAACCAAAATTACGGGAAAATTTTTTTTTTTAATTTCAAATTAATCTTTGGTAATTTCCTGGAGTGGTAACCATGGATACAGAACTAATTTGACAGTATTTATGGTCAAATATTCATAATTGCACTGGGGAAAATGAATAAACCTTATAGATTTGTCACAAAATTGTTCTCTAAAGCTAGATCTAGTCCAAAACTGAATCACTCCAAAACATTTGATGTCTGACATCAAATTATAGAAAACAACTTGGTCAAATGTATTTTTGAGTATTAACCTTTAGCATGCTATGTTTACAACTTGGGCGGCACATTTCGCCGGAATTGTGTCATATCTTGATTTCGGAAGGTGAAATCCACCGCCTGGTTCGCTAAACCCAAAACCGAACGAAAAAATCGACATCTGCAACTTTTTGACAGAATGTTTTGGCAACTTTGAGAAGAAAATTATCGCAATTTTGTTAAAATGGTGGGGATATGATGTCAAGTGATTTTGAAATCCAAATTTTTTGTAGTCATCTGCATCGCGACAAGAGACATGACAGTGAATCAAGTTTATGATACTATTCGTTAATAGTATATTCAGTGAAATCATTGTTTATTCAGCTGGAAAAGTGGAAAACTTGAGAGGTAAGTTCTTTAAATTCATTATTTAAAATATGCCACGATGTTTCCATTATGTAAAATATATAATAGTCAATAGATTTCATAGCTGTCGATCGATCAAAAATACAGTACGCCTAGATAGGTCTAAATCTGTCTTTATCACTTTCTGACATGTCTCGTATCACACACATACAAACAAAACTTACAGCAATATATGCAGAATTTAATTCTTTATTTACCATCGTGGCATGTATAAACTGAGAATTGTTTGAAAAAATCTGAGATCGTCTTATAAACGAGTACAGTCAAATTTTTACAAAAAATATGTAAAATGAAGGTAACAGAGGGAAAAAACTTACCTGTAAAAAAAACCCCAAAAAAACCAAAAACCCATGACTTGTATGTTTTTGTCAATAAATTCAAGCCAGGATAAAATGCTTAGGGCTATAATATACCAGTATCTAATGTTATTTATTTACCGAAATAGGTAATGGTCTGTGAAAAACAAATGAAATAGCCTAAGCTGATCTACCAGTAACACACGTTTATCATCTAGGCCTAGTTTTGTTTGCCTCGGGGGAAACACGACTTACCAATAGTCTAAACAAAGGAATTCTATGTCACACACTTTCATGTTGTTGATAAAGCAAATATTGAATGACATTTTCTTAAAGTTGTGAAAGTTCGTGTTAATTTCCATTTAGCATGTCCGTTCTTTCTTATGATGGCGAAGTTCATTATTGCCGGCATTGTTAAGTTGGGGATCTCGATCTATAGTTGGATCTTAGACTTTTGCCACTTTCGGGAAGGTATAATCAGGTTCTAGACCTATAATCGGATGTGTTTATACATGATTTTTTTATGGTATATGTGCAAATATTATTTAAATATCTGTAAAAACAGTTATTGCGATTTCGAAACAGCCACCAACGATAGCGCAACATTTCCAAAAACCAATTCCGCAGCAGAAGAGAAATTGCGTCATTGTAAACACAGTATGCCTAAGGTTAAAACAACTTACCTCTCTAGAATTCATCTTCCGAATTAGAATCCATAATGATTTTACTGAAAATATGATAAAACAAAAGTCTATAAAACCTGATTCACTTAAATGGCATGCCCAGCTTTTGAAAATGTTGACAGATTGTACAAATTCTGATATTTCACTAACATTAGCACCATGTTGCCACTAAAACTTGCAGAAAAAGGAAGTCAAATAAATAACTTGCAAGATTTCAAATAATCTGGTAACCAAAATTTTAGAAAATTGGCTTATTTTATTGATTACAGGGGACCTTGCAACATTTATGTTAATGCACGTATCTCCATTCTGTGTCAATATGTATGCCTATTCTGGTGTGAGCCCTTTCCTATGTGTGGTTACATTTACATGCCTGTCATTTTGTGTGGGTATCCTTCACACATCTGTGTCCATTTTGTTATTTATTTATTTCTTAACTCTTGGTGTGTGTATACATTTCTATGTATGTTTAGGTTTGGTTTTATATATATGTTTATGTCTATATTTGGTTTCACATTCATTCCATGCGTTTTCAAATGATGATTCTTCTTGTATCCTTCCTTCCCCAAACCCACTCACCCCACCACCACACAACCTCATCATTACTCATCTATCATTATCATATGCCATTCTGGTTGGCGTAGGTGACCATGGTTCTCTGTTCACAGTATTGTTATCAGGATCGTTGTTTCCAAGCCTTGCTAGGTTGTCACACAAATATTTTCTCACGTCCCCATCTGTCTCTGTTCCCTTCAGTCTTGCCTGTTGTGACTATGTTCTTAAAACCTGCCTGTCTGATAAAGTGACAAAAGGGGTATTTTCGTATCTTTTTCTTTTATTATTCTTGCACTCATCTATAGTGCCTCTAATTTCCCACTTTCGGTTTGTTTATAATGAATGCACGCATTTTCTCTTTTACTAGATGCGTTGCCATCCCTGCGCTATGGAGACGGGGCTTGATGAAATCTAGTCATCTATTTTGTTTTTTATTTTGTTGTTTTCTGTTGTTTGTCTCTTGAAAAAGGTTCTATTTGAGCCGATACGTGGAGAAATGTCCTGTTTAGTTTTATTGTATATTTTTTTTATATATATTTTTTAAAATATATTTTTATTAATAGGCAAGGTAAGTGTTTTAGTAACCTGTTTAATTTATTCTGCTTGACTATTAATTCAGACTAGTATCTAGCATCACTATTGAGGAGAAAGGAATGATTGGGGTACAAACTCAACCATACCCAACTTATGGTGATTATGGAAAAATATTTTACAGTGGAGAATTGTGATTAAAGATTATCAGTTTTAGTTTACCTTGACCAATAAACCTGTCAATGATTTGTCTGTCTTGACCAACGATTCTGTTGACAATCTCATCAAGACGTTGCTTCATTTCCTTTTGTCGCTCACCAATATACTTTCTTTTGACTCTTTCAATTAGGCACAACATTGTCTAGATGAGAGAAAACATTACAAACTAGTTGTCATATTAATTTTTAAATGTTTTTAAAATATTTGAAACTGAAATCACTAAATAAAAATTAACATTAGCTTAATCAGTCTGATCATATCTCTTTTAATATGAGTTTGAAAGTGGCTGACCTCAAAGGTCCTTTGGGCATGGAATTACTACTTTAGATGTATTTTATTTGTCCTTGCCTTTGTAGTCTGCTGTTGAGCTGCTGCATTTCTAATTTTCTCACAAGATTATGCACCTTTTTTAGATTGCAGAGCATCATGTAACTGTTTCATGTAGCATCTTCCCGTGTATCATGGTTTATATAAAAGGAATTCAGTGAAGTCTTTAACGAGTCCTTGCAATGTTCTTTTTTGGCCACCTTGAGAGCATGAATATTTTAGGAAGTTGGTGATCTGGAATATGTATGACATGACTTTCTCAATTAATTTGTGACTGCAGCAGAATAGTATCAATGCTAGGGATACAAACTCAGTTAAGGACAGTGGCATCATGAACTTTATCTTTCCATTTGACCTTCATCACTTTTCTGAGACAAATTGTGTGGAAGTAATTGAGCTTCCTCATGTGATACCTGTATATGGTCCATCTTTCACACCATACAATTGCATTGAAAGTGAGACTGTTCTGGAAACCTTAGCTTAGTCTGTGGGCTACATGTAATACTGATTTAGTTAGTCGTGCTACTATAATAAATGGTCAACCCATGGGACCCATCAGACATATTCAATACTTTTCATGAGTCTGCATGATCAGAAGATTTTTAGATACATGACCATGAGTCATTAACTGAAAATACTGGCCCACAGAGATGGATATCCACAGAAAAATGTATGGGAGCACTGAGGAGCTTTCAAATACAGCAGCATTTATTAAGAAAACAGGACTTGCTGTGTAGACATGTCAAACTCTGAACAAGAAGAAGAAGAAGATTAACTGAGAATGTGTGAATTGGGAAAGAGGATAGCCATAGCCCGTAAAGAACGCGCAAACTAACTTTTTGAAAATAAAACAGATCCAACATAGGACAGGAATCATCCTCCATTATACCATGAGAGAGGTGAAAGCAGAGATCCGAGCACCTATGGACATGTCCCGTGTGAAAAGAGGATAATCAGCATACCTAAAGTATACAATGCAATACTAAATTGTACCTATCTAATTATGTTAATGAAATGTGGGTTTACCTTAATTTGTGTGTTATACCGAGAACATTTTCTCACTACTGTTGTACACTTTGGACATGTTTTTAGTCCAATTACTTGTTCTCCATTTTCATTTACTGCAGTGGAAGTCCTCATCCACTCATCCATAAAATCCACTTCAATTACATGACCACAATCCAGTTCAATAAAGAGAGTTGTGGGATCACCATCATATGCATATTGACTTTCATGTATTAATGTCTGGGAAAACATAAAAAATTAATATCACGAGATGTTTTTAAATGTCAATCATAGGCACATTCATTTAACTGAAAACAAAACAGTATACTAGTTTATTACTATTCAGACAAATGAATAAGTTACTCATTCAAACATTGAAACTGTATCACACATTATTATCAGATGTATTAACCTTTAACACACTGTGATAATGGTTTTCTAGTTGTGTACAGCCGTTGGCGCAGTTTTATGCACTTTTATTGATGTGTAGCACCATAGCTACTGTCATGTGACCGGGAATGCGTGTGATCTCATCTAGGAATACCACATATTCATGTTGTGGTATAGTAAGCTGTGACACAGAGTTTCAATTTAAGATTCTTATCATCCTACAATCCAACAAAATCTGTCAACATAGACTCCATCTTTTCCATTGATGAGGAATTCTTAGGATTTACTGCCTCAGATCTTGTTCTATTACTAAATGTTACTGCTGGTGACAATATCAGTTCTCTCTCTAGCATGTCATACATGTCTGAGGAAACAATGCTATTGTTAGTAGCTGTTATGTCACTTCAGGTTATAGCCATGTCTGGCTTCACAACTTTTATGAAGTTGCTGGACCTATAGGCCTAGTTGATAATGTTAGTGTAGTAGATGTGTTTTATTTGTTTATGACATTTTTTTTATATTTCAAACATATTGATGACCAAAACTTATCATCATGCTAAGCAGGTTAGTAAATTGAAGGAAACAAAATGCTGGTGTGTCATTTCAAGATAAACTGTGGAAGGAAGTCACAGCTGATGAGATAAAATTGTTTGTTACTTTGTTGCTCTTGATGGGACTGACCAAACGTTTATCTTTTGAATTGTGTTGATCAAATGACAATATCCTAGAAATACCTGGGTTCAGGAATGTCATGAGTAGGAACAGATTCTTATCTATTCTTGTATTCCTGCATCTTGTGGAGCTATATTAATGAAATAATACTACAAGAGAAATCTGACTACAACAAAGTGTATAAAATCACATCATTTATTGCCAAACTTCTGCATTTTCAACAGCATTATGCTCTCTCCAAAGAAGGGAGCATTGATGAAAGCATGATTGCTTTCAAAGGTAGGACTAGTCGTATTCAGTACATGCCCAAGAAACTCTCAAAATGGCGTATGAAGACTTGGGCATTGGCAGGTTCAAAGACTAGTTATCTCTAGAATCTGGAAACTCTACCTTAGAAAGGAAGACTATGTGGACCATGCCAGGGGCTTGGTTCACAGATTTGTAACTTCCTTGGTTGCTTTGCTGCATGGTAAGGACTATGTTGTTTACATGGAAACTTCCTCTCCTGACATTTTCAAGGAGCTTGCAAATAACCAGACAGGCGCTTGCAGCACACTATGTTTGAATCGCAGAGGGGGTTCCTCCTGTGATTAGGACTGAAAAGCTGACAGCTGGTAACCCATCTATTACTGATAACATTCTCTACATATAATGTTATCTAGTGGATAACATTCTCTAAATATCATGATTCAACAAGAGGCTTATTAATTAAATGACATCTGCACACGACACGCAGACCAACGTTCTCTAAGGAGGTCCGATCCAAACATCATGCTGGTCATGTGTGGGTAGTGCATAAATAAAGCACCCTACAGTCCTATTTCCATCACATGGGAGATGTAGATTGTGTTGACAAGCAACTGACATATTATATGTTAGCATGCAGTACTTGCAAGTGGTGGAAGAAACTTTTATTTTACCTGTTAGAAACTTGCTTCATAAATTTGCTAGTACAGTGGAAGACCAAATATCCCGGCAGAGTCAGGTCAGAAAAATTATGCTTGCAGATTATTCATGGCTTTCTTGAGGGTTGCCAGCCCAGTACTTCTTCTTCTGGGGGAAGAAGAACAACTAATCCACCAGATAGGATTGGGGCAGCACACTAAATTATTGTCAATCCTAAATGATTGGCCAGTGGTCAGTCGGGAAAAGAAGCACCACCAGTCCCAGTATGTGTGCCAAGTGTCAGGTAGCTCTGTGCCCTATCCTCAGTTTTAAAAGTTACCACACATTGGTCAATTACAAAGTTTACTATACTCCTGAGCTGTATAATGACTAGGACATTTATGTTTATTTATTTTTTGTGTAAAAAAAAAACATCTTCACCACTTCCTCACATCTTTTGCATCACACATTAAAAAAACCAAATTTAATTTGCTCATATATTCAGAATGCAATTATTCATTTAAATGTGCAACAATTATTTTAAAATCTCTAATAACAAAAAATTTATTGCATTTTCCAAACACCCACCAATTAAGTGGCTGAAAAAAGATTTGTTATTTTAATCCGTTTTGCTAAAGGTTAATTATTATCAGACATACAGCATAAACTGTTGATAAACTTATCTGTCATACATATAATATAAACTGTTGATAAACTTATCTATCAGACATTCAACATAAACTGATGATAAACTTATCTGTCAGACATACTATAATATAATGATAAACTTATCTATCAGACATATAACATAAACTGTTGATAAACTTATCAGTTTATAAACTTAACTGAAACTGATGATAAAATAATCAATTGGATGAGAGAAACTATGTTGACAAACTAATCTATCAGACAGTCAGCCCAGTATAAAAATAGACTAAGAGAAAAATGAACTATAAATAACATGCAACCTTCTTCAACAATTTTATCTCTAAAAATGTCTCTAAATGACTTTCTACTAATAACCATTTGCTCATATCTTAAAGCAGGTGGTGCTTGCAACTGAAGTACGTGTTATTAAGAACAGAAAGTACCTTGTAAGAAGCAGCAAATATATTAACTCTTTCCCTCCCTACCCACCCATATCCACTCACTATATATACGTACCCTACCCACTTGTATTCGCCTGATGTACACATGGTGGTATAGATTGACGGTCCTTACTATATTCATATGAATAGACATGCTAAATTTAGCACTAACGTGATTACGAGTAATAGTGGCTCCTTCAAAACTTGGTAAGAATGAACCTACTTATAATTCAGATGATGTTGATGCAATTTTTTTAATGGAATTCTAGAGAAAATGAATGAATCAGATGTTGAAGGGAGAATTAGTGATGTATCTAGGAGTTGAATGTAGCAACAATCATCAATCTGTAGTGTAGGCCTAATGGATGCTGTGCACCTTCCACCCTTCCCCACACCACAGACCTTGTAATAATTGAGAGCATTATAATTACTGCACATGTATAGAATTGTCAACACAGCTGATCTATGTCAATATTTATCAATTTCACAAGAAATCTGGTCCTGCAAATGACATTCATCCAGATTGTTTTGATCATGACTAGGCTTATCTTTCACTATTTCTACACGAGTCATTCATGCGCAGAGCTAATCAATATTGTGTATGCCAGTAAAGGGATATATTGTGTATAGGGAGCCGTGTAGCGCAGTGGTTAGCGCACTGGCTTCGCATATGAGTGGTGCTGGGTTCATTCCCCAGTTGAGGCGGAAATGTTTTTCAGATTGCAATGGCTCCCGGGTCGACCCAGACTTAAATGGGTACCCGATTAATCCGGGAAGTAAAGACTGCGAGGGAGAGGAGATGGCTACTGACCTCATTTGCAAAACCTCTGAAATGTGAGGTCGCTAACATCTCATACCCCTACAGCATTAATGCTATGGGTTACTTTACTTTTTTTTTATGCCAGTAAAACATTTTTCAGAAAAACCAGATCCTTTTTTTTTAAAACCTGTTTCACCAGATATCAAGGGCATTTATTATATAAACTAGGCCTATATGTTTGGAGTGGTTACGTTACAAACTGATGTTGTCATGCTGTGTAAGGGAGACTACTTTGCAGCTTTTCATTTGAACATTTATCAGCAAACAATTTGACACAAGTTAATGAAGCAGAGATGAAACTGGTGCTCATTTTTTTTTCTCACATGTTACATGACAAATAAACTTGTCTTACATGACATTCACAAAGCTATGTTTACAGACCAGTACCTCTTCTATTTATCTGTTAATTGGAATTTGAATCATAAAATGTGATTGCAAATTGTATTTTTTATTAATTTTCTTGCACAATCACCTCTAATTTTTGTGGAGTTATTCTCCTTGCCCTGGGCATGAAGCCTTCAGTTTATCCAGATTGACTGTGGTTGAAAGGTTTAAAGAAGAATTGTTGCTACTAATAAAACACACAAAATGGATGAAGCTAATGTTCTACAATATTCTATATTTATTATTACATCTTTGTCACAAACAGAGCACAGCTTAGGGCACTTTTCTCCACACAAACCACAGCAGATGTGCCCACAAGGAAGTCTCTTTGGACATTGCATGTTACATTGTGGCCGTTCACATGGCTGGCAGCAGAGGTCTTCACAGGAATTGTGCTTGCACTTCCAGGAGCAGATTTCTACACATGGTGTGCACAACTCTCCACACTTGTTGGTACAGAATGAATGAGAACAAGCTGTTTCACAACGTCGGCTGGTGAAAGATATTTTTAAATTGTCAATATGGCAATAATCTGAGGTATGATATGTTGTTTGTTTGTTTATTTGAGAACCCCAGGAATTGCGAGCAATTAGCTCTGTCTTCCTATGTGCAGTGGGATGGTTTTTCTGAGCTTTCTTTCATACCTAGGAGACTTCAGTTTTCAGCTTAGTGCAATGTCTATTGAAGGAACCTTCTACTCAGAAGGGGTCTATAATTGCATAGATGACATGCTACAAAGCTTCCATAAGAGAGCCTCAATATAACAGCATGTCATCTACTAAGGTTTTATGTTGCATGGGTGGTTTGAATGATGGGCCACTGGTGAGGCCCACAGACTCAACCGCATGCGTTGAAGTAGGATATAAGAATGTTCAATAAGGTTAAAAAAGCCATAATCAATGAATTTCAATAAATCATGCTGAGTGCCATGCTGAGTGGCATAAGCTATCCCCTCTTAACAAATTACAACTGTACAACATATGGTTGCGAAAGTTGGAAAATGACAAAGGCGATGGAGAAGAAATTGAATTCATTTGAAAATAAATGTCTTAGAAGAGTCTTAAATATTGGTTTGGAAGAATTCAAGTCAAACATGCAAGTAAGAGAAGACACCAAACAGCAATATTTTTCTACAACAATAAGAAGAAAACGATGGACGTATCAAACATGTACTTAGAATGAATGAAGACTGCCATTGCAAACATTAAAATGGGTACAGAAGGCAAAAGAAAAAGAGGAAGACCAAAAGACCAAGAGACTCTTCACAGAACAACCATCAAAGAGGGTATATGACTATGGGTCTCAACCACATACAAGAAATAAACAGAGTATTAAAAACACAAAATGAGGTAAACAGGTTACTAAAACACTTACCTAGCCTATTAATAAAAATATATTTAAAAAAAAAAACAAAAAAAACATACAATAAAACTAAACAGGACAATTCTCAACGTATCGGCTCAAATTGAACCTTTTTCAAGAGACAAACAACAGAAAACGACAAAATAAAAAACAAAATAGATGTCTATATTGCATCAAGCCCCGTCTCCATAATAACGCAGGGATGGCAACGCATCTAGTTAGATAATTGAGAATTGTCCTGTTTAGTTTTATTGTATGTTTTTTTTAAAAATATATTTTTATTAATAGGCTAGGTAAGTCTTTTAGTAACCTGTTTACCTCATTTTGCGTTACTATTTGTTCATTAGGTTACTGCGGCACCATCCACTTTGTCGGACACCCTCTGACCATTTGGTTATTTATATTTTCATCGATCAAACTGGAGAGCTCTGGTTTCTGCCTTATGCACCATGTTTGGCAATGAAGGAACACAGATAGATAGCTAGGTAGATCCCTAAGGACTTCTAAATTAGTTTTCCTGGCTGTTCATGGAATTTTCATAATTCTCTCAAAATCCACATCTCAGTTGCCTCAATCTTATCTGGAGCTATTTCTTTTTTTTTAAACCATCCATACTTTGCATCCATAAAGAAAGATTGCTCAATAAAGATTGCTCTAGCACTCGAACATCACAAGAGTTAAAAGTGCTGTAAGAAAAGCATTAAATTATGAATATGTAATAAAAGCATTTAAAAAATATTTAATTGAAAGTAAAGGCATTTAACCTTCACCGAGCCGATATGATATCCAGCCGCCGAAAAACAAAATGGCCGCGCGCGCTGATGGCGGGCCGTCCCACCCAGCGAGATTATCGTGAGATTTACACGTACCACAGTCGTGCACATAGCTGGGGACATGCGCAATCGAAGCCGGTACATCCCCCACTTCCGACATGATCGTTTTTGAGAATGGCTGGCTATTCGTAAAAGTTTAAGAGCAATTAATCTGACCACATCTGTACACCGGTACGATGCCATGATGATGGATCGGTTTTACAGACCTTTATTTCATCGTATTTCGAATAAAATAACATTGAATCGTGGATTGAATCATGGATTATTAGGTTATTTAGTTTCACAGCAGTGAATATACAGAATGCCGTGCTGGTATGGGGACTTGTACGTTTGATATCGAATATTTTGAAGTGGCAGAAAAAATAACTCTAGGCCTAAGCTCAAAGAACGATTTTACTGCAAATCTACATGTTTTATACAGTTCCCCCGGCTATATTTTGATAATTTCGCAGTGAAAGAACATAAATACAACAGATTTACGTGATTTAGTTGACAGTGTTGCCAAGGAATTCGATATGTAAGGTAAGTTATTTTTTTTCCTTATTTTTTCCCTCTTTATTTGTTATAAAATATATGTTTTTTGTGAAAAACGTCTTTACCACTTTCTCATACGACTGGTATCACACACACACGTACATAAATTACACCAATATATGCATAATTCAATTCTTTATTTATATGTGCAAATATTATTTAAATATCTCTAACAACCAAAAAATTATCACATTTTCAAAACAGTCACCATCAATAATGAAAATTTTCAAAAAAGAATCCGGTGGCAGGGAGACGTTTCGTATTTTTTAATCTGGCTTGCTAAAGGTTAAGTTATAAACCAACTTCATTGTAGTCAGATTTACCTATAAATACTTAGATGCCTAGTCAGTGGTTTATAAGAAACAGCCTGATGTCACCTTCAGATGCAATCCATAACAATTTCATTACTTGACATTCCCAAAGCTACCAATTTCCTAGTGGCTGGATCTACAACTGGAGAGCATTTGCAAAACATGAGCGAAGAGTTTTAAAATTCATATATAATTACCAGAAGATGGACCATAGAAACGACTTTGGTAATGGTATGTGCATGTGGAGAGTAGGGGTGGTGTTACCTTACTAAATAAAAAACAGAATAACTTTTCCTTTGTAGGATTTTGTATCATTTGGGGGGGGGGGGGAGGGATGGGACTTGTATGTGCATGAAATATTTGCCAAGACATTCAATGTGTGTATTCTTAATTCATTATGATATGGATCATATAATGAGACATAGACACGTGTGTTGGTCCATGTGTGTTCACTTAACTCTGTAAAAGTTACTGAAACAGTGATTTTGAAAATTTCTCATTGGGTGAAAAATACCATCCTACACTTCTTCATTCATTCTCAAATTCCTGCAGATCAGCAGAATGTAGTTTGAACAATGAAGTGGGTTGTCATCGCAATACAGCTTGGTATGGCATGGCAATACTTTCAAGCAATACAGCTTGGTATGGCACTTTCAAGCAATACAGCTTGGTATGGCATGGCAATACTTTCAAGCAATACAGCTTGGTATGGCATGGCAATACTTTCAAGCAATACAGCTTGGTATGGCATGGCAATACTTTCAAGCAATACAGCTTGGTATGGCATGGCAATACTTTCAAGCAATACAGCTTGGTATGGCATGGCAATACTTTCAAGCAATACAGCTTGGTATGGCACTTTCAAGCAATACAGCTTGGTATGGCATGGCAATACTTTCAAGCAATACAGCTTGGTATGGCATGGCAATACTTTCAAGCAATACAGCTTGGTATGGCATGGCAATACTTTCAAGCAATACAGCTTGGTATGGTATGGCAATACTTTCAAGCAATACAGCTTGGTATGGCATGGCAATACTTTCAAGCAATACAGCTTGGTATGGCATGGCAATACTTTCAAGCAATACAGCTTGGTATGGCATGGCAATACTTTCAAGCAATACAGCTTGGTATGGCACTTTCAAGCAATACAGCTTGGTATGGCATGGCAATACTTTCAAGCAATACAGCTTGGTATGGCACTTTCAAGCAATACAGCTTGGTATGGCATGGCAATACTTTCAAGCAATACAGCTTGGTATGGCACTTTCAAGCAATACAGCTTGGTATGGCATGGCAATACTTTCAAGCAATACAGCTTGGTTGCCTTTTAGCTTGACACATCAAATTTCAGCATTGCTTCTGGGTCCATTAGACTCTATATGGGATGGAACGGCCAACCCCATCTCAAAATCTCTGTAGTTGCACACAACACACAGGCAATGTCATTTACATGATAACCTATACTTATATTATTGTTATTATTTTATGAGGCAACTTACGTGCAAGGAGGACAACTACTGCATGTGTCTTTACACTCATGACCACAGATTAAAATCTTTTGACATCTCTGTTGACAATCTATGTGCAAGCGTTTGTTACCACACTGACCACAAGTACCAGCACAAATATGGCCACACTCAAGTTGAGTTTTACATGGTTCAAGGCATTTTTCTCTGTCTAAATTTCTTGATTTTCCACACTCAACAAGGAAGCTTCCATGGCCACATAGTGCGCCTTTGATCTGAGATATGTAAAACATTAGCACATTAAGAAATGTGTTGACATGTTCAGTTGATTTTTAATATCTACTTTTATTGACTCAAACTGCTTACATAAATGATTTTTTTTTAAAAATGTCTGCATTACTGACTTGAATCTTTTTACAAAATGTGTTCCAAATCCGGCTCATCAATCCATTTTTTTTATGGTCCGCCAGGTTGGTGATGCTAGGCCCTATGTGTACTGTCCCCAGAGCTCATAAAACACTATACTTGGTGCTTTAAAGAATACCAACAAAAAAAATGCCACGTGAAAAAGATCAATTTTCCATCTCAAAATAGGTTTCCCATCATTGATGTACTGGGGGTGCAAAGGGCCTTGCATTGCTCTCATGCGGACCCAGGGTTAACAGATAACTAAGATCCTAAAGGTACCTGCTCATGGTGCACACTGGAAACAGAAATACAGCTGCTCTTGCTGTATTCCTGGATAACACATTTAGGCTCATGTCCGTGGATCCTTTTAGATGGAATGAGGATTGCCTGCAGAGAGACAGGAAATATCTCTAAAGCCTCTACGCCATATCCAACATTACTGTCACAAGTTAGTCGGCCCTTGCGACATGCATGGAAGTTACACTGCATTGTCATTCTTTGTTACCCTTTCAGGTCCTGGCAACACACGGGCTTGAATACAAATTTAAAAAATGTGGTATATCTTATTTAAGATGTAGGATTCTTCTTCTTCTTTCGTTCACTTGAAACATGTCTATATCTGTAATTCTGTCTCCTTAATAAAACTCATTGTCTTTTGTAGTTCATACAGTGTCCCATAGAGCTTTGATTCCAGTGTTGTTTCCTCTGGCCAATATGTCTGCCTCAGCGCTTCATGCTCAGAACACTCTTAAAGTATATGTTTGGCACTCTGTGCTGCCTGTCCACATGTACACATGGCCGTGTTGCCAATCTTGAACTTTGTATACATGTGACTGCGGAGTCGGTTGTGTCCTGTTCTGAGACGTAGAATTATAACTTGTTCTGATCTGTTCATAATGTTATAGTCATCTTGTGTTGGTGTTTGTGGCTTTCAAGATGTAGGATAAAGTCAACAAGTTTTTGGGTGTAGTAAATACCTATACAAAATATTATGTTCAGTAAGTTGCCATTATACTCTGAACTGTCCAAATGCACAGCTGCCAGCGGCTGGATTTAAATCTGCTAAACTTAGGCATAGGCCTATAAATATATACTCTGAGATAAAATCAAATCTGTAACAGCTTCATTCTAAAATTGTTATATACGTATCTGTTGTCATTATCTCTATTTCATCATTAAACTATGCACAGTTTAAGATTACTTTTATTCTGAGTATTTCTCTCGCCCTCTCTTGCTCTCTGTTCTATAGTTATGTTATAGAAATGAGCGCTGGTGTAATATTAATATTTTTTATGTGGATTCTCAGTAACAATGTTCTAACAATTGAAATTACTTTTAGCATTGCCTCTGATATTGGTCTGCAAAATTCCATACATTTATATTGTATCATTCCATTTCTACATTCGGTCTTATCAATACACCATTCAGTTTCCCCATAGACTTCTATTGTTTCTAAAATTACTCACTTCCTTAGTTACAAAATGAACATAAAATCAGGGAATGATAACTAAAATGAATGGTATTGAACTGTTGTGATGAGATCCATTTGCCAATTATGCACCAAAATGGATGTTGATAACTTCGTACATGCTGAGTGGATTCCTATAAAAAATGACCTAATAGTGCTCATCACATTTCAAAAATGGATGATAATACTCAACTATTTGTGTGTAATTATTTCTGCTTAAATTGGAAACACTAGTTTTGAAACTTTCAAAATACTGCAATTAGCTTTCAAAAGAGTTTTGTCAGTCAATCTAAAACATTTTAATTGAATTTCCTTTTCAAAAGTTGTATTCTCATTACAGATAATCACAACAATCACAAGGGAACTGCTTTGAAGATAGAACCAAGTATTCAGTAAATTTACTTTTTGCTCCCAAAAATAAACAGCCCTCATATTCATAAATGCATTCCTTCTTCAAGCTCACTCTAGAATAATCACTATTTTTCTGTGATTATACTGAGCATATATACAACATTCTAGTTCACTGTAGAGGTGCAATGCTTAATGACTTTCAGGCTAGCACATTAGATTTCAGCATATTTTTGGTTGGTCCATGCTTCCCTAACCATAAATTTCCAATCTACAGACAGAAGTAATGTTATTTTCAATTTTTATTTATGTACCAAATAATAGGTTAATAGCTTACGGTTTTATCATATTAAAATATAATATTTTAAGTTTAAATATTATAAATGTGCAAATTATTAAGACTTATACAACTTTTCCTATAACTTATAGTAAGAAATACTTCTTGGCTTCATGCCATTTTGGTTGGCAACATCACTTTTAATTTTTTTTTAATGATTTATGCATTCCAGTTTTAAACATTTAAATTTGTTCACGTAGACATGTAGCCTCTATGTTCTTGGAGATATGTCATAATTAACCATACAAACTGTACTGAGGTCCTATAAACATTACTGCTCCTTTTTTACATACCTCTATCTTGACTGTGCATGTATCTTGTGAGTGTTCATGTCTGCTACCACAACGCCCAGAACATTGATGGCCACAAGGTAGTGTATCTTGACACTGAGCTGTACATTCAAACTGATTTGGTTCCAAATGACAAGGTATTTTCTGTACATGCTGACAGATGGGGATCTGTTTTTCCACCAAGGCATTACAAGAAACATGTTGCCCACATTTATGATTATTATTGCAGTGCTGATTGCATTTCTCACAAATATATCTACATCTTTCATTGCAATCTGCTTGTTTATGGTCAACATCATCAGAATGACAGACTCTTTTACAGCTATGTCCACATTTCAGTCTCATCTCACACGGTTGTGAACATCCGCCTTCAGCAACCTTATCAAAATCTTTAGGAACCTTTATAATTGTCTCCTTCTTCTGGTGTCTCAAGCAGGTTAAAACGATATGATCTTTGAAGTATCCCATTTTCTTAGCTTCAGCAACTATATCTTGCATGAGTGGGCTGCTTCTTTGTAAACCTGTAAAGTTCCCAATCACATAAAGGCCAATTTTAGCACGAGAAAAGGCAACACAAAGTCTATTGTTTGTTTTGAGAAATCCAATCTCATCATCTTCATTGCTTCTGACAAGTGAAAGCAGAATAATATCGTTTTCATTTCCCTGATAGTTATCAACTGATGAAATCTTTACCCCCTTCATTAATTTGACTGTTTTGTGCGATTTTGCCAGTGGTTCAATTAAATCCTTAATTTTATGGATCTGACCAGCATACGGTGAGAGAATAGTTATCTGTTCTGCACTAAACTGCCGTTGTAGGATCAGGTACTCGCACAATCGAAGAATGAAATGTGCTTCAAACATATTACTGAACGTGCTTGTTTCTTGTTCTTGCTGATCATGTTCAGAATGTTCAATGAAACACACATTTCCTTTCACTCTTAACACATCAGGGTATGTTTTCACAACATCATGATCCTGCAAATCTGGGTAAAGTTCATTTACACGCATAAGTCTGGATATTTCTGGCCTCATTCTGTGCTGGTACCTCAAACAGTTATAAGGATATCCATTGTTCACAAATCTTTCAAAAAGTGAAATATCCAGGGAATAATTCTTCTTTAAATCATAAACTGAAGGATTGGGTCGCAATTGTTTGTGATCTCCGATAAGGATAACATGCTGACATTGATCAGTGAGCGATGTAATCACATGACCTTCCAAAACCTCTGCGGCTTCTTCAACCAACACAATTTTGGGTCCAATTTCATGAAGAATTCCCTGATAACGAGCAGCACCTGTTGTAGTCATTCCTATTATGGTAGCTCTTTCTAGTATTGTCTTGTCCTCCTGATGCAGAATTTCTTGATACCTCCTGGCTATTTGCTCATACTGCTCTGATTTATCTCTGATGTCTCCCCTGATCTGGCGGCAATACAAGTCAACCCAATATCTATATAGTCTCCATTTGTCACTTCTTTTCAATTTCCAGACATACCTAATCTGCTCTACTTCTTCATCATCCATTTTATCAACTTTCTGAAGATGGCCAAGTAGAATTACTCTATATTGTCTTTTAAGAGGAATGATATTTTTCCACACTTCTTTCTCATTTTTTGACAAGTTTGATGGCATAGGTTCTTCGCCATATTCAGTAATGTTGAAAGCCACATATTTTAATCTCATCATAGATGTTTCAGCATCAACATCATCCAGTTTTTTGTTCACATTTCTCATGTTTTCCACAAAGTCCTCACCAAGACCATTATATAGCTCTTCAAATAAATTATCATCATCATCATCCTCATTATCTATATCCAGATAACGATTTTGAGTCTGCTCAGCATTTATCATTTCAAAAAGATCAATATCATTTTCATCCTCATCTTCTATATAAATATCTGCATATTCATCATTTGCTGCAACATGAGGTGCTATTTCTGCCTCGAGTCTTACTTCATCTTCTGGTCTAACTCTCCTGTGTGGTCTGCCCATAGTTTCATCCAGTTTCGTGACATCAAAACTAATTCCCAACCATCTGACAATAATGCTGTCTTCTCCAGACCTACTTGTTAGTGAATCATAATGAGCTTCATTCATTACACATTTCAAGAAACTCTCCTTCACAATTTCCCTCTCTAAAATCTCAAGTTTTGCAGCTTCTCTATGAATGTCAGCTTTTAAATCTTTCATCTTATACCTTGTCTCTTGTTTTGCAAGATGAACTTCTATGGGAACAGTTCTGTTTTCTCTAGCTCTGCTTCTTAAACCTCTCAAATTATATTCTTCAAGTCTTTCACTTTTGCTTCTAGATCCAACGCGAATCAATGCTCCTTGAAAAAAGTTTAAAACACCATCTAGAAACTGATCTAATGCATGGTTTGTGTAACAGACCAATAGAATGGGAGATTTATCCCTATCTCCTAGCCAAATTCTCTTGTTCTGAAGCAGAGCTTTCATTACCATTAGGCCAATGAATGTTTTTCCTGTACCTGGAGGACCCTGAATTATTGAAAACTCTTTTGTCAAAGCTGACTGCAGGGCCACATACTGTGAGATATCCAGGGAGAATGTATTGGGGCTTGGCCATGATTCAAGGTTTAAGATATCCACTGCCGCAGCAACTTCTGATGCATGACTGAATTGTGCATTTTCATTCTGGTTATCCTTGATGATATAATTACTGTCTACCAGGGGTCGAAGGTCATATGTGAGATTCTGTCCGTTCTGAAGATATTCTGGAGCATCGACCTGCTTGTTGCATAACCCAATGTATCTCCAGAATGGAAAGTTGTTTTCTGTGAAGTGTTGCAAACCCAACAGAACATGTTTGTATGCTTCAAAGTATGTAGGGGATTCTACCATAATATACCGTTGATGTCTGCCTTCATTAATCAACCTCATAAACTCATCATGTCCTCCAACTTGAAAATCTGGCCCATTATTATGCATGACAAACTGTACATCTACAAGACCTCTTGCCAGATCCTTTGCATCACGATTCTCAACGACCGCACACTGGTAAGTATTGAAGTTGTCATTGGACAAGCACAGAAGAGATCCATACTTGAGCTTCTGTGACACGGTCCAATTAACTCTTCTATGCCTTGCCACATCAAAAGACAACCTAAAGCATAGACCCTTGTCGTGACATATTGGACGCACTATCCTCACCTGAAATTAAGGAATATTGTTGCTTGATTTAAATTATGTGTGTAGGTATGTTAAAAAAACATGTGAGACCTAGAAACACAAGGATGTGGGGTATCATGAATGATTTGACAGAGATGGGAATTATATGAAATGATTTTGAGAACATATTCAAGGATAAAGACATGAAATATCCTTGTTCATGGACTATGCACTCATGCATGTGTAAACACCATTAGGGTCTAAAGGCTAGATTACTTGCTAAAGTATCCTGAGAAATTCTTCCTTCTTCATCATCCTTCATTTAACAGCACCAATAGTTTCAACAAAACTGTGTAATTCATTTCAGGTCATTGATGGAACCACTCTGGTTCGAAAGAAGTGTTATCTCAGTAAGTTATATTTTCTCTTTCTCTTCTTGGTAAAGTTGAAAAAGAAAATTATCTTTTAGTTAGTGGTGTCACAAACAAAACAGCAAAGCTTATTGTAGCTGCTGTTATGAATATTATGAGTGATAAAAATCTCCACAGCTATAGCAGCATGACCTGAATTTTCATTATCAACAAATAGCAATAAACTAAAAAGATAATACAAAATGTCATGGCATTTTGATGCTGTCATTGCTAATTTCACAACAATGAAACTGAAAGGGAAGAATTTTTTGATAACATAAATGATACAATAAACAACAATAACACAGAAGAAAATGTATATGTATTAGGAGACTTCAACGCACACTTGGGACCAGAAAGATATGGAGTAGAAGAATACATAGAGACAAAATAAACAAGACAAATGACAACAGCTACAAATTAATTAAAATGTGCTTTCAGAACAACCTATTTATAACTAACACATTCTTCAAGCACAGAGAATCCCAAGTTCACACCTGGTACAAGTGGAACGATTTAGACTGCAAAAGCAAGATAGACTTTATATTAACAAGAAGAACCAACAGAAGGAAAATAACAGATGCAAGAGCCATACCAAACATGTGTGCAGACACCGACCATAAAACAGTAATAGTATTTGGAAAAAACAAACATGAAGAGAAAGAAGAAAGACAACAACAAAGATAACAGACAACAACAATTAAAATACACAAACTTAAGGACAACATGGTATGGGAGCAATATGCACACACACACACAAATCGCATAAACCTTTTCAAAACTACCAGTACAACAACAGTACCAAAACTACAGCAACAGAAGAAGAATGGAAATGATTCAAAGACGCTATAATACACGCAGCAGTAAGAGTGACTGCACAAAATACAGAGATATCCTTACTAAGCCACACAGGAAAAATTTTTAACAAAATATTTGAACAACGACTACGATCCCACAACTTAAAAACACCCAAATGGGCTTCAGTAAGAACAAAAGTTGTACAGATGTTATCTTTACACTTAGACAGCTAACAGAAAGAGCCACAGAAAACAACAAAATAAATTATACATCGCATTCATTAACCAAGAAAAGGCTTTCGACAGAGTAGACAGACAACAACTATGGAAAACACTATCAATATACAGAATAACAGAACATTTAGTCAATTTATGCGAGGGAATTTATGCTAATAGCCAATGTGAAGGAAGAACATATGCAGGTGTGTCCAATAAGTTCCAAATTCAATCTGGAGTTTGCTAGTGGTGTGTCCTATCCCCTCTACTTTTTATAACATATATCGACCACATCTGTAAAATAACAAGTACCAATGAAGAAGATAACATGAAAGACAAATTGAACGAATTGCTCTTTGCAGACGACCAAGTACTAATAGCGACATCAGAAGAACAAGTGCAAGAACATATGAACAGACTCCACACAACATGTCAAAAATTCAACATGAAGATTAATATTGAAAAGACCGAAATAAAGGCAATAGCAAAGAAAGAAAGAAATATCACTATCTCCATCAATAATAAACACCTTAAACAGGTAAATGAGTGCACTTACTTAGGAAGCATTATATCGAGTGAAGGAAAAAACAGTAAAGAGATACAAAATAAACAGTAAAGAGATACAAAATAGATGCAACAAAACATACCAGATCCTAGGACAGATGACACATATTTTCAAGAACAAAAATGTAAACATAGACACTAAAGTTGCATTATACAAGACTATTATTATTCCATCACTGTGCTACCAGTGCCAAACTTGGACAATGACAGCACAAGACGAAAGTAAAATAGTGACAGCAGAAATGACATCTAAGAAGAATACTCAGAGTGTCATTAAGAAATAGAATTAGAAACGATAACATCGACAGATAACCAAAACAAAACCAGTATTGAAATACATCAAAAAGACAACAGATCAAGTAGTTTTCACACGCTTCCAGACTACCAACAGCATGCCACAAATGGCCATGACACATAGACATCACAGCTATAAAGCCAGAGGCAGACCATGTAAAAGATGAATCACAGAAATCAAATAAACCACAGGAACAAGCTTACAAGCAGAACACAAGACGGCCATCTCCAGAGATCTCTTCCACCCCTGACACTGAAAGGCATACAAGGGCCACAGCATATAGATAGAGATTGATAGATTGAAATTTCATGGCACTTTAGTGTGATTGCAATGTCATGGCAATTTGATGTCATTATTGCAATGTTTGATCCCCAGGAATTATGAGCATTAGAGCTTACATATGATTTTGATATTCCAACTCACAGAAGTGTACAATGCTTTGAAAAGAAACTTTCTACTCAGAGGGGGTAAAACATAATTGTATAGATGAATTGCTGTTGGGTTTACACACAAGGAAAGTATGACTATATCAGCACGCCATCTACTATTGGTTTGCAGCTGCAATGTTGTTGGTCTGACTGGTGAGACCTTCAGATTTTCTAATGTAGAGCTACTATAATATAGTGCTTCCTAAAGATCAACTATACTGAACCAGATCTTAACCAAACTAAAGATAATATAAATACTTACATGAGAGTACACTTCCATTCCTCTATAGTTCCTTTGGTCGCCTCCATTAAGATATTTCATGATGTTTGTCCTTAGTGGGAGGATCAAATCAGCACGTAGAAGACGGAACTGCATTTTTAGAAAGATTTTAATAATAGTACATTGTATTTTATATCAAGATTTTAATAATAGTACATTGTATTTTATATCATTTAATGTTTTTTCTCTTCTTTGTTTCATTCTCAAACTCCTGCAGAGTAACAGGGTGTAGTCCATAGAGAAAAAAATGTGTTGTGTCGTGGTTTACAGCTTGACTGCAATATTTGCACCTTTAGCTTGATACATCTGACATCAGCATGGTTGCTGTGTCACTTTGACCTGCCATAGGATTGGACAGGCTATCCCACCCCCAAGATCTCTGTCACTTACTAAGACATCAATGGCAGTAACAGTGTCACTATTCAGTCAGTATGACTATGAGGCATTTCCATAAGTGCTCAACTAGCCAGTACATCAGCACTCTAAGAATGTATACGCTCAATGTTTAGTCACTCCCGTGTCTATCATTCTCTGCACAGTCTTTAAGCCTCCATTCATCATTTTGTAATGTACCTTATCATGATAAATGTCTCTTATTGTGCTATTTACTACAGTTTTTCCTGCTACCCATCAGCTTTTTGTTGCTTCTGACTCCTTTGTAGTTGGACAGTACAGGTAGTGCTCGACTTACAACCACGATCGGTTCTGATAGACTGGTTGTAACACGATTTGGTCCTAAGTTGAGTACGCTATGTGTACAGTAATGTTAACTGTTGTTATAAAAATATTTAAGAATTGTAATATACATGAATTCCATCTTTATCTTTCAAAATTGTCGAAACATTCAAGTGTGATAACCTCATATCATGTGCGATCACATTCACTGTCTTTACTTCTGTTTAATTACCTTCATTTTCGTGTTTAGATCAATAGCCTTTCTTTCCTTTTTAGCAGGCTGAGGTGTAGACAAAGACAATTTTCTCTTTGTAGACATCTTGGGAGAGATTTGATAAAAAATAAAATATCCAAGACACAAAATATAAATTGCTGTACCAATTCTGGGATTCCAGTTGAAATAGTGCAAGCACAGATGGCAGTGCCGCCAAAATCTAGTCACCACTGTAGTACGCACACTGAGTAACACAGTTCAAATAACAGTATGTGCAGTTGAAGACACAAGTTAAAATTTTCAAACTCTGAAGAGTTCTCCAATCAAAATGCTTTAGCTGCGCTTAGGGAAATCAGTGGACCTAGGGTTATTGAGTGTGACCGTGTTATTTCTTAAAAATTGATGGTGTCGGCTAGCAGAATAGCATCACCATAGCATCATGCCTCCCTTTCCTTAGTTAACGACTGCCGATGATTGCAGACAACTGATCAATTGATAATTGAGGCAAAAATAAATCTGAAATCGAATTCATGTATGGCTAGTTGATTGTGGTCGTAAATTCGAATGGTTGTAAGTTGCATAGGTCGTAAGTCGAGCACTAGCTGTAGATTCATGTTACAAATTTTGCAACAAGCATTTTTTATAAAGGTGACTCCCGAAGACGGATGTGTCAGGCCATTGGCACAAATAAAATGGTGACAATGCATTTTCATTCGCTGGACTACATCCTACTAGAAATCTAGTAGGAAATGGTCCTGCTACAAGGGAGATCCCGCGGGAGTTTGAGAATGAATGCGGAAGAAGAAGATAAAAGTGACTCACTCATTTCTTATCATGACCCTTTTTTTGTCCTGCACAAAATGTTGTTATAGAAATTTGATAGAATTACTGTATGTCTAGGTAGTTGTATCACTAGCCAATGGAAAACCAAACTCATTGTCACTATCTTATGCTTGATGTACAATTTATAACCTTCATCTTTGACACAATTTATAATTGTCAAGAGAAGTGAATATATACATGCTATGTATAAATATCAGCATAGAGAGAGAATAGTGCTACAGTGGATACCCTGTGGCAAACCTGAAAATGAAATGGCAGATATGTTGACATAAAAAGCAGCAGCAACAGAATAAATGGAGCAATCAATTACCTTTCAGAAAAATAAACGTAATTTGTTATGCTTAATTTCAATTTTACTTCTCATAACATGTTGCTATCAAACTCTTACTAATGAAGATGTCTTGATTATCCATTTACTGAATTTCAATCATTTTCATACAAATTGTCTCAGAAAAGTTATGAACATCAGATGGAAAGACAAGATTCCAGATACCACTGTCCTTGATAGAGCTGGTATCCCAAGCATTGACACGATCCTGATGCAGACACAGATTCGTTGGGCAGGTCATTTGGTGCGTATGCAAGACCATCGTCTGCCAAAGATACTTCTCTATGGTGAGCTAGAGAAGGGTATATGATCTCAAGGTGGCCAAAGGAAGCGCTACAAGGACTCGTTAAAGGACTCACTGAACGCCTTTGAAATAGAGCACGATACATGGGAAGAACTTGCACATAATAGATCTACATGGCGTTCTAAAATAAAAAGGAGCGCATCATCTTGTGAAAAGAAGAGAAATGCAGCAGCTCAACAGCGGAGAGCAGCTAGAAAGTCACGGATAGACCAAAATCCGTCTGCAGTCATCATTCCATGTCCGAACTGTCCAAGGACATTTACAGCTCAAATAGGGTTCATTAGCCATCTACGAACTCATAATCAAGGACATAACTAAAATTGAATTTTCAAAAGTGGATGTAACAAATGGTCATCATCACTTGTGATGGATGAACAACATAACTGATCATAATTTTCTTTATTCAATTGTTCTTCTTCTTTCGTTCACTTGAAACATGTCTATTATCTATAATTCTGTCTCCTGAATAAAACTCACTGTCTTTTGTAGTTCATACATTGGCCCATAGAGCTTTGATTCCAGTGTTGTTTCCTCTAGCCAATGTCTGTCTCAGCGTTTCATGCTCAGAACACTCTTAAAGTATATGTTTGGCACTCTGTGCTGCCTGTCCACATGTACACATGGCCATGTTGCCAATCTTGAACTTTGTATACATGTGACTGCGGAGTCGGTTGTGTCCTGTTCTGAGACGTAGAATTATAACTTGTTCTGGTCTGTTCATAATATGATAGTCATCTTGTGTTGGTGTTTGTGGCTTTCATTTTGACTTTATCATCTATTTTTTCTGATGTTAGGTGATTGGTATATCTGTTTGGTCTTTGGCAGCACCTTCCTTAGCCAGTTGGTCTGCTTTTTCATTTCCTGGTAAACCACAGTGGAGGTCCACTGCATGGTTACCCTATACTGGTAAGACAATTCATTAAGTAGTTTTTGCAAGTCTGTTAGTTTTCCAGACTGGAGAGCTTAAAGCACTGACCTAGCATCTGTCAAGACTACTACAGGCTGTAGGCCAGAGTTGGAGTTCAGCAGTTTTTTAGCTGCCACACTAATTGCCTGGATTTGTGCATCATAATTATTACAGAATTTCCCTGTTGGTGTTCTGATTGTATCTCTAGGCTTGTATGGCTATTTTATACATACACCTGCACCTCTATTCCTCACTGCATTCTGTGCTGACCCATCTGTGTATACTCTGACCCATATATCTTGTGGATATTCGTCATCCAGGAAACTGAGGGTGACTGTCCTTCGCTGCACACTGTTCTGTTCGTCCTCACTTAGCATTCCTTTCACATGGGTCTGAATGTACCGGTATATTGGCATTCCATGCCTTTCACTCCAAGGGATTTGTCTTGGTCAGACCTTATGGGGCTGTCAACTTCAGGTAGGTCTGTAAGTTGACTATGGAGTCGTTTAGCTTGGTGGATAAAGCTGCTTCTTTTCAGTCGCCCCATTGCTAGATTTTGGAATCTTTCCTTCATTGGATGACTTGACATACACTGAAACTTTTCTGCTTGAATTAGTACTTTTGTGTCTCTGCATTCGCCAAGTGTTTGCATGCTTCCTATTTTCTGCAACTCTACTATGGGTGTTGATTTCATTTTATCCTAAGTGCTTGATTTTGCACTTTATCTAGATCTTATAATGTGGTGTTTGATGCAGGACACCATGCAGCTGAACCATATTCCTAGTGTGGTCCTATGCCTTGCTGATAACTTTACTGAGTATATTCCTACTGGTTCCCCATGTGGTTCTACTTAGTTTTCTCAGGATAGCTAACTTCCTCCTGGCTTTTGTTGTTGCTTCGTTTATGTGTTGTTTCCATGTCAGCTTATCATTAAAAGTAACTCCGAGGTATGTGGGTTGTTTGACTTCTTTCAAGAGTTCTCCATCTATCTTGATATGACCGGCTTTTTGTTTTGGTGAGAGGGTAAAGAGTGTAGTGCTCGATTGTGTTAATGCTGACGCACCATCTATTTGCCCATAAGGTTAGGGCATCGGTAGCTCTTTGTATTTGTTTAGTGACCACTGTCGCATGTTCTTCCATGCACCAGATCACCAGGTCGTCAGCATACATTGCCACTTTGATCCCGTGTGGTAGTTCAGCAACTAGGTCATTGATGTAAACCAAGAAAAGTGTGGATGACAGGACTCCTCCCTGAGGGACTCCATGACGCACTAGGACTTTCTTGCTCTTGCGACCATCTAATTTTACCCTGGCTCTTCTATTATGCAGGTATGCTTTTACCCATTTGTACATTCTTGAGCTAACCCTGCAATTTCTTTAAGAGCCCTTCTTTCCAGACCGTATCAAATGCTTTCCTGAGGTCTATCCATGCTGCTAGTACCAGTTTATTATCTTGGAAGACATCCTCAAATCTCTTGGGAGAGGTAGGTTGCCTGATCTTCAGTAGAGTAGCACTGTCTGAAGTCTGCTTGCTGTGATACCAGAAGGTCTTCATTTTCAAGGTACTACTGCATCCTAAGATTGATAATGCGTTCCATTGTTTTGTATAGACAGCTTGTGAGGCTAATGAGCCTGTAATTGGAGACTGTGTTGCCATCTTTTCCTGATTTGAGGAGTGGTATCATTATTGCTTCTCTCCACGCCTATGGTACATTACCTGTGGTCCAGCTTGTGTTAAAGATCTGCAGTAGCTTTGCTCTTGCTGCAGTTCCCAAGTTTTTAATCATTTCATTTGACACTCCATCAGTTCCAGGGGACTTTTTCATTTTCAATTTGAATATTGCATGCTTCAGTTCTTTCATTGGTGCCTCCATGACTTCAGGTAGAGGTTCGCCTTGTTTAATATTTGCTGATTCTCTCGAACCTCCTGTTGTTTGTCTGGGTTAACTTAGACATTATTGTCTTCTGCAAAGTAATCAGCTGCATGTTTACCTGTTAAAATGTTTCTATCTTTATAAAGTGTGATCTAGGTGTTTCTCCCTGTACCTTCATCACTTAGTTGTTTTACATGTTTCCATAATTTCCTAGTATCTCTTTCTAGGTTCAGCGACTCTGTTTTTTTCTTTCCAGCTGCTCCGTCTGGCTTGTAACTTGGCATTTTGAAATTTAGCCTTTGTTTGCTGATATTTGTTGTGATGTTCTTGGCTAGGTCTGTTCTCGGCCTGCTGTCTAGATGTTTCCATCTCATTTTGCATCTTTTACAGTTCATAATTCCAGTAGGGTTTGTAGTTTTTGCATGCCCCCCTTGGGTATGGTTTTACTAGCAGCATGTAGTATACATCTATTAAATTCACTCACTGCTCTATTGATGTCTTTGTCCAAGTTCATATCCTTAGCTAGAACACTGGTTAAATGCTGGTACATTTTCCAGTCTTCCCTCTTATAGTTCCACCTAGTGAGTGTGCTGCTGTCCTTGGTAAATTCATTGTGGATTTCCAGAAATACTGGTCTGTGGTCACTACCCCCCAAGCTGCTTTCCAATGACATGTGTGATGCTCCATTCCAGGCCTGGTGAGTGGAATGCCAGGTCTGGTGTAGAGGCGGTGTGCCATGCTCTCGGGTAGAAGGTTGGTGAGTCTGCTGGTTGGTTAATAAGGATGAGATTATTTTCATCCTGCCAGCTTTCAAGTTCCTCACCTCTCTTGTCGATGTGATCGTAGCCCCAGCGCTGAGAGTGGCTGTTGAAGTCACCATAAGTCTCTCTTTTTCTGGAATTGTGTCTAGTGCCAAAAGTTCAGGAGATGGAATTCCGCACTGTCTGTTTTTAGGTGCAGCATCTGGTATTCTGCCCTCTCCATATATACTTCCAACTGACATGCGCTGATATTGTTTTTAACAAGTGTGAGAATTCCACCCTTTCGCCTGTCCTTTCAGTCAGACCGGTAGCACTGGTAGCCTCTGATTTTGAAGACTATGTCACTGCTGAGGTGTGTTTCTTGGATACAGCATATTCTAACTTGTTCTTCACTTAGGATATTTTCAAGTTCCAATTTTTTGCTGTATCCATCTCTTTTACTGTTGACACCCTCAGCATTCCAGTGCATTATTTTATATTGGTCATTGGTTTTCTTGGCCAGCAGCTCTATTCCCTAGCCTCTTGGCTCCTCGGGGCATTTGAGGACTTCCAGTAACTGAGGTTGGGCCCTTTCGAGGTATAGGGCCCGGCACCGTCCTGCCTGAACGTCCTCCACAGGGCAGGTACCATAACTATTAAAGATACAGACATGTTTCCATTGTGTTTTGTGCGTGGCATCCTGATTATCTGTGCGCCTTTTGACTGGTTGCCTCCGTCTTCAGCACTCTGCTTACTTGGGCAGGACTATGGCACTGCTCGAGTGGGACTGCCTGACCAATCTTAGTTTCCAGCCCCTGATGGCTGAACTAAGCCCCATCACCACTATACAATGCTGGCCTCTAAATCATTCAATTTCTAAATCATTCTACGGTAAATCATTCAATTGCGTAGAGTTTTATGTCATTTTTGTTTGTACCATGTCAAATTTCAGAAGTCAACATAATATTGCCAAAATTTACAAAATATTACCCAGTACCGAATTTCCAAAATCGCTGTAACAGCGTGTGTGTGTGTGTGTGCGCATGTAATTTCATTTAGGATCAATGAAATTTGAACAATATTCAAAAGCAAGCTCCCTAACCCTTTCTCTAACCCAAAAAAATGTGTACATACCTGTATATCAAGATAATCATTCACATTGTCATATTCACCATGGATCTTGTTGGCTCTGTATCTGATGTCTTCAGCTGGGTCAAAATCTTGTGCAGTTGGAATAATATTGAGTCCACGGAAGAGATTTGGGTCTAAATCTGCATCATTTTGAATAGGTAATCTTCTAATTTTCTCCTCCTCGTCATTATCATATTTTCTAGCTTGCTGTAGCAAATGTTTAACAGTATTCTTTTCTTCATTAATAACATTATCATTTTTAAAGTTTTCCTCTATGACACCTTCCAATGCAACAAAAATATGTGCCAGTACTTTTGGTGCAATATTTCTAAATGCGATAGCAGTACGTTTCATTAAAACTAGAACAGCCTTGACATACTCAGCATCTTGTGCATAATTCGTATAAAAAGTATGTGCAATCTGATCATGAAATTCGTCTGCATTCATAAATGCCCTAAGGACATTAAAGACAGCCTGTTGCTGTGCATTCTGTGGGTCTTCAACACTTTTCGCAATAACTTGAACTATCAGTGTCAACTTTTCTGGAGCAATTTCTTTCAGAAGTCTTTCTAAAACTTCATCTTGCCCCTCAATACGCAACAGTACTACAGAAGCATCTGTATCCTTATTTAGCAATCCTCTCAACTCCTTCACTGATAGTGGATTGGCTCTTTTCCTGTCAAATGTTAAGAAATAATACCGGTATATGAAAATATAAACATACCATAATATAACAATATCATCTAATCAAATTTACAATAGTGTTTCGATAAAACAAAAACAATGCAGCAAACGGGATTTGAATAAAGTCCGCTCAGATGACACTCACTAGCCTTGTAATTTTAATCGACATATTTTGCATCTTTAACCATATCTCTAAAAATGATACCATTCTAGTCAAGACTTCCAACATGTAAGGGTATATTTTCAAGCTACTATGAATATGGACCTGACAATCCACACACAGACAAACCTTGTCCAGATAAACACAAAGAAATCTTACACTGAGTTTCTGCAAAGTGGTCACATAGTGATCAAAGTTTAAGGTATTACCGTTCTCCAAATAAACTGCATGGTCTTTGTATGCAAATATGGTCTCCACTGGTTCATCAAAAAATGGTTTGTCACTTTTATATAATCCTTGTCTCGTAACAGCACTGACATCCACACATACCAATTCTTGGATTAATGTTGATTGATGCACAGCCATCCGGAATTCAATCACAGAATGTTTCTGTTTCTCCATAGATATCACCACTTTACTATCTGCTGTACATACATTACTTTTCAGGCACAAGCTATTGCAGGTTCACAGATTCACTTAATCAGTGATTATTATTTGTTTTACAAACTCCTGGACTATTTGTTATGTTACAAAACTGGAGAGGGAACAAAACATCTCAAATTACCCCCATATTATATCAGCCACTTATTTTGTTTTTAATATCTCATCAATAAACTTGTAGCATTAAAAAAATTGTAGAATTTTAGAAGCTAGCATACGTTAATTAAACTTCAGAATTTCTGTCTATTGTCTTGTTTGAAGAGCGGAAATAATACATAACAGGGTAGCCTGGGATAAGATGGCACAGTAGGTTTTTCCCAAGCTTATGGCTTTTTCCAATAGCACAAATGACTAGGTCAGATGTCAACATTCCAATCTTTAATACAATGAAACAATGAAATTGGATTGATCAAGGATGAATTTCAACAAGCGGAATAATATTTTTTCACTATGTTCTGTCAATATTTTGGGCAACTTCTTGCACTCTGTGTGCTATTATCATCAATATCATGATTTTTTTTTCATGTTTAAACTGAAATATATGTTGTGTTGTTAAGTTCTTAAGCACATTGTGTAGGCTACTTGGATTTGTTCATTGGAATTTATGATTGTTGCTAAAAATGTGATTTGGGGAAAGATGACGCACGTTTATTGGGGTAAGATGGCATGTTCAAAATTTATGAATAAATGTTGATGTCATGAGGAAGTTGCAGTTGCCAATCTAAAACTGGGAGAGACAAATATATATGGTTATAGTGATCATTCAGCAACGGTATTATTAGCTTTAAAATAGAGCTTATGAACTATTTTTATTTGTTATTCAGACTTTTTTTTTCAGAGTAAAGTTAAGAAACTAGGTCTATCTATTTATTCTATCTATTTTTTGTACACATTTACACGCTGCTGGTGTGCTAGACCTGTCGCAGTGGCAATTGCCCTCAATGTTATAATGGTTTTTTATCATCTTTTTTCCTAGGCCATCTTGCTCTGGTTTTTTTTTACATATGTTCAAAAAATATCTTTCTACTGTCTACACGTAGCTGTATGTTTTCAATCACGAGGGAAGACCTATAGAATTATTGTGATTGCATACCTGTCAACTGCCAGTAAATTCCCGTAATTCTTACGGTTTCTTCCAAGCTGTACGGTTTTATGGGCATACACCGGCATTTACGGGTTTTTACGTGAATTTTTGCAGTTCTGTACGTTTTGGGTTTTTTTAAACTAAATTTAGTGGTGACATTGATATTTTAGTATATATTTTAGTGGCAACAGTGATTTGTGCGCAATAGTGTCGTTTGCGGGTTTTATTTGATCTGGTCTTAGGAAGAAGTATTGTTGCAAACAAGGCTTTTAACACACTACCCAGTACTTTAATTATTCTCTGTGCTGGGAACGTTGTCTTTATACCGAACTTAGGGAATTTTTGTCCACGAGCATTGACAGTGTTACTCAGTGTATCTACAGTACACAAATACTAGTAACACATGTATTTTGTTTCTAGGCCTACTATAATATACATCGTTTAATTTATATTTTTTAAGTTTTTGTTTGCCTCCTAGACCTAGGCAGTGTAGGTAGGCCTATAGTTAATTAATAGAATATATTATTTGTTTATGTAGGCATAAATCTGATCTTTAGACTTATCTTAAACCAATATTTTATTGTCACGTTGTTTCTTTTTAGTAATTACAAACGGAAAATGAGAAAATGATGTCACTGACTGAAAATGAAGCCGTCGCTGCTATAGATGCACGATCCCTTCTGATCACAGGTGCACAATCTCCATGAGTCATAGTTGTACGGTCTCCGCCGATAATAGATGCACATTCTCCGCTATTCACAGATGCACGATCTCCGCTATTCATAGATGCACGATCCCTGCCGGTTAGAGCTGCACAATCTCCATGGGTCATAGTTGCATGACCTCCGCCGATAGCCGATGCACAATCTCCACTATTCTTAGATGCACGTTCTCCACCGGTCATAAATGCTTGATCTCTGCCCGTCATAGATGCACAATCTCTGCCGGTCATAGATGCACGATCTCCGCCGTTCATAGATGCACATTCTCCGCCGTTCATAGATGCACATTCTCCGCTGGTCATAGTTGCACAATCTCTGCCGGTCATATATGCATGATCTCCAATGTTCATAGATGCACATTCTCCGCCGGTCATAGATGCATGATTGATGCCGGTCATAGTTGCACAATCTCTGCCTGTCATAGTTGTACGATCTCCGCTGATCATAAATGCATGATGTGCGCTATTCATGGATAGTTGAAATTATAGTCAAACGCTTTATAGAGCACTCCAACAAGTTGTTATAGTTTCAAACGGATCTAAGCATCCATTCTCTGTACTACCCGTAAAAAACCCAAATGACCTTTTTTGCTTGCGCGGATGGAGCCCCCCTCACCATTGTGTATGATTTTACGGTTTTTCATGCTCAATTACGCTTTTTCATAACTTTTGTTATGGTTTTCGGCCTCAACAGGTTGACAGGTATGTGATTGGATGAAATACTACAGTATTTTTACAATCTCTTTTTGTGAAGACTTTCTTAGCAATGTCTCTTATTATCTTTTAGGATATCAAGACATTCTATGGAAATCATCATTAGTCTTTTTAGTAGTCGGGCCAGGTAATAAGAGTTGGTTGGTTGGTTGCTGATCCAGCGGTCCATGGGATCATGCCCTTTGACCTAATGCCATTAAATGGCATTATATTGCTGGGAAGTCTGTGGATTTTCGGCCCACCCCGGGACAGGGCCAGAGAATAACTATCACACCTCCAGGAAGGTAGGTTTCAACCTATGCACTGCTCCTAGCGACTGTAGCCAAGATAGGGTTCACTGTGTTCATTCCCCGCCACCAATTGACTACTGGTTATGCCGAACTTCTCTATTGCTCCAGGCATGCAACCAAATGTTCAAGTCAAAAGGATTGTCACGTCCTGAGTCACTGTGCCTCTATGATGGGTCTAAGCCATAGGAAAAATACAGTGCCGTCAGTTTCCTCCTCCCCATTGCTGCACAGTACATCTCTGGCTCTCTCCCAACCACAGAGGGTGCATACATATCATCATCATTAAGTGCTGTCTCCGCAACGAAGGTTGGCTGCAACGTATCTCCAACATCTCCTGTCTCGGTGGTGCACTCTGCTAGACTGTAACCTGTCCATCGTGTAATGTTACTCTCCCACTTGTATCTCTGCCTACCTCTTGCTCACTTCCCTTTGACTTTACCCTCAAGTAAGGTCTTCAATAAGGTGTCATGTCTTTTAATGTGTCCAAAGTATTTTATTTGCCTGATCTTTATTTCTCTTAGTAGTTCTTTCTTCATATTAAGTGTCTTTAGCACCTCTTTATTTGTTTTCTTCTCTTTCCATGATGTTCTCCCTATTCTTCTATATACCCACATCTCAAAGGCATCAATTTTGTCTTCTAATTGTTTATTTAGTGTCCATGTTTCTGAGCCATACATTAATATGGAATAGATGTAGCATTTTATAATTCTCATTTTTAACTTGTTTGTAATTTGTTTAGATATTAATAATTTCCTCATGCCATTGAAGGTACTTTTAGCCATTCCTATTCTCCTTTTAACTTCTGTTTCACATCTGCCATCATTTGTGACTATGTGTCCAAGATATTGATACTGTTTTACTTGTTGTAGTTTCTCTCCCTGTATGTTTATGTTTATCTCCTGTTCTTCTGTGTCTTTGCTGATTATCATGGTTTTTGTTTTTTGAATGTTTATATGCAGTCCATATTCATTACTTGATTTATTGACTTGATCTATTAGTCTTTGTAGTTCATGTTCACTTTCTGCTAAAAGAACAGAGGCATCTGCATATCTAAGGTTGTTTATTATTTTCCCATTGATCTTGAGTCCTGGTATTTCTTCTATATTTTTAAAGATATTCTCTGTGTAGATATTAAATAGGCTTGGTGATAAAATGCATCCTTGTCTTACCCCTCTTCTTATTTCTATGTATGGAGAGTAGCTGTTTTCACACCTTATTGATGCAGTTTGTTCCCAATATATATTTCTAATCAGCCTGATGTCTTTTCCATCTATGCATATTTCTTGAAGACATTTGATTAATTTTTCATGTTGAACTCTGTCAAAGGCCTTGCTGTAGTCTATGAAGCAAATATAGATACTTTTTTGGACTTCTATATATTTATCTATCACTAGCCGGATACTCAGTATAGCTTCTCTAGTTCCTTGTTTTTCCTAAAACCACATTGTTCTTCACCGACCTCCATGTCTATCTTGTTCTTAATTCTTTCATGTATTATCTTGAGAAGTATTTTAGTTAGATGGCTCATTAGACTTATTGTTCTATATTCTGTACAGTCCACAGCCCTGGGCTTCTTAGGTAGTGGTATGAATATTGATGATGTTAGGTCTTTAGGTATATGGCCTGTTTCGTATATGTCATTGCAAATTTCTGTGATAGTATCTACACCAAATTCATTTAGAGTTTTTATTATGTCTACTGTTATGTTGTCAGAGCCTGCAGCTTTTCCACATTTTATTGAATTTATTGCATGTTCTACTTCTGATTTCAGTATTGCTGGTCCATCATTGTTGTGTATTGTTGGTTTTTTGTTCCGTTGGTCGTCAAACAGTTCTGTTACATAATCTGCCCATCTTCTGAGTGCTTCTGTTTTATCAAATATTATTTTACCATTTTTATCTTTAATGCAGCCTCCCCCATTTATAGGATTTTTCTTATTTGTGATCAGCCTGATCTCCTTATGCATTAATTTTGTCTTCTGTTGTATGGACATCTCCTCTATTTCACTGCATTTTGTTTCTAGCCATTGTTTTTTCGCTGTTTTGCACATGTTACGTATCTCCTTGTCTATAATTGAGTATTTTGGCGTATTTTTAGCTTTCTTTCTTTCTGTCATTTTCTCTAATATTTCATCTGTCATCCATGTTTGTTTGTTCTTGGTATTTCTTGTTGGTAAATTTTTACTTGATGTTTGAATACTTTTCTTTAGGCTTTCCCATTTATTGTCTATTTTCTCTTCTGGATTTTCCCTTCTGTATTGTTCCATGCACTCTATCATTAGATGTTCATATATATTCTTTACATCTACAAGGTATTTTTGTTGTATGTCTTGTTGTTTTAGTGCTGATGCGTCTATATGTGGCTCTTGGACTCCTCTATTTACTATCTTTTTAAGTTTGACATTTATTTTGCACAACACATATATATATATTCAGATAAACATGAAACACATTTCAAAAACAAAATAAACGCACAATTGTATAGATGATGTGTCATGAAGCTTCTATAAGAAGATAACCTCAATATAACGGCATGTCATCCACTAAGGTTTTCTGTTGCATGGGTGGTATGTCTAGTGGGCCATTGGTGAGACACACAGACGCAACCACATGCGTGGGTAATAAGAGTTAAATGTACTCAATACCAATGTGAGAAACCATTTTAAGTCTTAATGTTAAGGTATTAACAGAAGTATCTTCAAAGAGATTGTCCTGGAATAGCACATTATATCTTTTACATATATTTACTACAACAGATAATCTAGTCATGTGTGTTTTTGCCAGAGTTATAAATTCTGAAGTTGCAGAAGTTTATTTCAATGAAAGACCAATTATGACTTGAATTTTAGAAGCGAATGTTGTCATCACTTCAATGTTGGCCAATAACTATATCTGAACCAATCTCTTTCTTACACAGGATTACAGAAACAGTGCACAAACTATTGTAGCACATGAAAGGGTTCCTAATGTAATTTATTTTTATAATAGTGTCTTAATTCTTGGAATTTTAATATATTTTTTGTGTGTATTTTCTCTATAACTCTTGCTGACTAGCAGAATGTAATCTGGATAATGAAATGTGTATCAGGCTGTGCTATCTGTATCTTTCATTTTATCACAAACAACTTAGATATGGCACTGTTGGGTCACTTTGACCTTTTACAGGATGGGATGTCAACCCAAAACTCAACCCTCTTACCGGTAGTTGCTTCTCACAACATGCTAGCAAGTCAGCAACACATTGCATTGTAATTGATTTATTACAATATTTTGCGTAGACAATGTAGCTTCAATCTATTCTTAATATTTCCTAACTGCCAAGGGTTCACTTAATGTGTGCACCTACACATAGGACATTCAAGTTTATTGCTCATTTCTGATTGGACAATGCACTTGTACTTAAGGTAAGGGACCCCAAAATCCCTTCACTAATATAACAATCTCAAACTATTTTGAAGCCAATGTCAACCAAATTTAAATAAAGTGAGCATTTTATTTTTCTTAGCTTTAATTTGAATTTTTCAATACTACCGGCATATTGACAATGGAAAGTGGAGTATGGAGTATTTAGTATGGGTTTATCATACACTGGGAAAGTTGTGTAACTGAAAACATGTTTGGGTGACTTTCCAGATTTTTTTCTTTGACAAACTGAACAACACAAAGTACATGATCCCTTGCCTGTGCTCCACTGACATTTCAAAAAGTGTTACATCAGTATTACCAATGAGCACCAGGTTATGACATTAATTATGTTCTCAAGTTCAGAAGATATTGGTGTTTAGATAATGAGTAAATGAAAAGAAAACTACAAAAACACACCTTGGGTTTCGATTTGCTACAAGCTGCAAAACTGGATCATCTTCTTCTTCCATGATTACAACTTTATCACATCTAGATCTGGAAATGAAGTATTATTTGTACAGTAATCATAAATCTTTCAGTAATAAAATGGAAAAATATGATATTTTAACATATATTGGCAACAAACAGCAACTATAATAATTTGTAATAAATTAGAAAGTGTTGAACAAATAATGCAAAGCATACAGGAGAAAGACTGTGTACTGTCAAAGGATCTGTACACTTTGAGCAGTGAGAACATACTGAGATCAACAGGAATTTTGAGATTATCAGTTACTGGTAACGCTATAGAAAACTTGAGTTAGTGGTGATGACATTGCATTAATATGATTAACAATTAGTGAACTAAATGACAATCTATTCATGGGTTCTATAGATAAAGCATACCCCTATATTTTGTTATTATAGGAGGATATGAATGAAACAAGATTCAATGCACATGTTAATTGGTAGTGTATGATGGTTTGCGCATTGTTTTCATTTTATTGCATGGTCTAAGAAATTATATCACTTTCCAAACGTTAGTACAACTGCAGGATACTGATAGATTTTAAGACACTGTGAGGGGGGCTCCAGGGTTAGGTACAGTGTTTACAATAAATCTAACATTAGTACATGTCCCACCCCTTCATAGTGAGGCAGACAAACAATTGTGTTATTGCTATGGTAATTTATTACTTCCCCTGACAATAATTAACAAATAGAGGGTCTGCCTACATTTAGAATCATGTAAAGTTAATGAAAGGGAGGGGGGTATTATGGATGGGAACATGCTGGAACTAGGGATGAAGGTAGGGTGCTTTATATGGGGCTAGGCAGGTGAAGTTTCCCATTTCCTCCAATATGGAATAAAACAGATTCACGCTGGCATGTAACCGAGATCACCACATGAACTCCGGTAACTTTGTGGAACTACATTTCCAGCAAATTCATCTGTTAGAATAGTAGATTAATTTCATCCCATGTCCCTGCACGCATTCTTTTCCCTCGCAAGCACTCCTCACATTTATAACAAGAGAACTGCTTTTTTGTTGGTGAAAGGCGAATTAAAAAATGATACAGCAGCCATTGATATGTGTTGGCAGAATGACATCATAAAAAATGTGCATTTCTCAGTGGCATTCCAAAGCAATACAAATTTTAATGGAGCAAAATTCTTTTAAAATGTGAATAGGAAGTAGTAGAAGCTCAGCGATTGCTGTTCCTATTCATCTGTAGAGTATTTCTCTTAAGGTAGGCTCTTTGATTTGTTAAGTGTTAAATACTGTCCTTTGTCATGTGACGTATTCCTTCCAGAACGTTGTCTTCCCAATGAACTCTCTGAACCTCTCTCTGTCTTGGGCGATGTGGCTTGCATTTTCCAGCGATGTATTCATGTTATCTTTAATGTCGTCAGTCCATCGTCTTCTTGGTCTGCCCCTTCTCCTCTTCCCAGGTACTCTTCCCTCCATTATTAAATACTGTCAGTAAGCTTATATTCAATTTCAGTGTTTATAATTCAATTTCTGCAGTATTCAATATCATTCATGTTGGTTTTAAATATATTCTCAATGCACAACACATGTATGTGATTCTAAATTGTTGTGAAGATATGTTGTCTTGTCATGATGTGTGATACCATGGTTGCTGGTGCAGGAATGGTCACAGGGCCAGACTCCATTCCAACATAAATTTATGCTGCCTGCAACCCTGTGTTGGTCGCTAAATTAATGGAGCTCTTTCAGCAGTGTTAGAATCAACATTTACTTCCATAGTGACTGTTCAATCTTCACAGACTGAAGTCAAAGATGTAAACTCAGGTGAACATTGTTTGTGACCTCTTGTTTGCAGATGACTGTGTGCTCAATTCTACCAGTATGCATGACATGCAGGATAGCATGGACATCTTCGCTTCGACAATTATTTCAGTCTCACCATAAATACATTTAAAATATAATGCACCAAGTGTTTGACCTACATTTACATGCACCCTGCATTGATCCCTCCATCACAGTTGAAGGGAAAAACTCAGCAATTCTAATCAGCTTGTGTACCTCGGCAGCGCTGTCAAATACCACTACAATTAACGAGGATGTCATCCTGTGCATTGCTTGTGCAGCTTTTGGTGGTATTCATGTAAATGTGTAGAGCAACAAAACTGAAGGCATACAGTGCAGTCATTCTACCTTCACTGTTTTATGCAGCCAAATTATGGACTATCTATGCAAGGCTGATAAATTATTTTCATCTACAGTGCCTGAGAAAGCTAATTAGCATGGAGATCCTTGAAAAGTCTAAGATGGAAAGCATCTATGCCTTGTTGATCAGGTTACAATTTGTTGGACCAGTCATGTTTTCTGCCTTCCAGACAAGTGTCTTCCTGAGAGAATGTTATATGGTGAACTAACTATCTGTAGGTAAGTGTTCAAGTGGAGGCCAAAAAAAATATTTCAAAGACTACTCAAATACATGTCTCAAGTACTGCAGAATTGACAGAACCTTTTGATAAACCATAGGCCTATCTTCTAACTGTCCAGCCTGGAATGGTCAGATCAATTCAGGTATTAAGAGCTTTGAGCAGAGACAAAACTAAGACAAAATGAAAGAGACAAAAATGAATAAAGAGATAAGACTGTATTCCCTCGTCTCAAGTCATACTACATTCCTGCTCACATTGCAACATGTCTTTCAAAGACCAGATAGAACTCACTAACCCATCTGAAGACTCACAAATAAAAAATTCCAAACTTAATCTTTTTTTTTTTTCAATGCCATGCTCAATATCTCTTGTGAAGAAGGAACACCATCATCAATAAATGAAGCAGTTTGGCGACTTGTAAGTTCATGCAGAATATATTTTTTTAAATTTTATATTGTTTTATTTTTGTATAGTTTTTATTATTTATATTTAATTTTGCATAGAGCCCTGTTTTCTGCAACTTCCTCTGCAAAATTCTCACAACTTTTCAGTTTCCTTCAGTGGTATTTTTTATCATGATCTCTAACATTTTATAAAAAGGGACACTACCTTACTTGTTAACGCGAAACATCTCCAAAATACTTGTCTCAAGTATTGATTAACAACGTTGACTCTAAGGTTAAAAAATTTCAAAATTCTGTGCATAAACTTTTATTCCATGTAAATAAAATTGCACAACAGTATAGTTTTTTTTGCTCTTCAATAATACACCTCTTATCTTAAATTTGTTTGTAAGCCTAATTTAATCAAATATTTTTTAAATACACATATAAATTTCTTCAAGTCCCATCATGAGAATGATTTTCATCTATATCTTTACAACCTTGAATGACCACTCAATTGGAAATATCTTATAGGGAATGTTGCTGATGTCTGTCATCAATATTTCATCTAATATTTGTTGTATGTGCAGAACTGATGTTTTTTTAGCATCTTTATGTCAGTGTGAGAAAGAGACATTTTCATATGAAAGGTATATAATATATAATAATTTCTTCTTCTACTTCTGCGTTCAGCATCTGTGGTCATGCTATACCATCAGGCCTGTCGTCAAGACGAAGTCCACTTTCTGCTCCAGGTCAGAGCTGCTGCCCCATAGTTTTTGCCTCAAGTCTGTATCCTCTGGCCAGGTCTGCTGTCTCTGCATATATAATAATAATATATAATAATAAGACCCATAACCCATCAACGTTATTGGGATGTTACACTGGACACATCAGCACAAAAAGCCCTTCAACCTGTCTTCAGAAATTTGGAAGTGTGTTGAAAAATCATGCCAACAATTTGTTGATCTTATCAATCCAGGATTTATTTACTGCCTCCACTTCGACCCTCGACTGTTCCTTGCAAAATAATTTTAGAAACTGAGTCTTACATATCCTAAACAAACAAGTTTACACCATTTCACCACTGCCAAAGTGGTGCTTAATAACCCACAAGTTTATCTTTTGGGTTGGTCTTATTTGGCAATTGGTCATGATGTTTGTGTTAGCAGCCCTGTTTGTTTTGATTGTCATGAGCATTCTTGTCTTGTCATGTCTTATCCATGTGTCCTGCTAGTCATTATGGGGAGCCATGTCTTTTTTCTTTTGCTAACTGTGTTCCTGCTGACAATAGTGCAGCCTTGGTATTCTAGTATTTTTCTGATGTCATCTATTCGTCTAGGTCTTCCCATGTCTCTCTTTTAAGTTGATCTATTTAAGGGTATCTGGTTCGATTCTGATCAGGTGGCTGAACCATTTGATTTTTTTAGTGTCTATGTTTTCTTTGCACAATATTTTTTTTCATTTTTAATTCTTATGGTTTTATTATTTATTCAATCTCTTTGAATAATGGTGAAATCTCTTTGAAATGGTATTAATGTGCAGTGACTAAAAAATGGCATTTAAAAACTGAACAATGTAGTGGTGTCATAGGTACAGTACAAGAAATGGTTAAATTTTAGTTTTACAAAGATTCAACATTTTGATTGCAAGGTCTTTGTCAGGACAAACACAAAAACTGGAATTAAATCTTGAGCATTATATAAAAAATAGAAATTATTCTCTGTCCCAGGCAACACACAGTTGATTTATTTATCTAACATTACTCTTGATCCATCTCCTGGGACCAGTCTTCTAGACATACCACCCCTTTTCCCACCTTTCTGGAATTGGATTAGACAAAAAAATTGAAAGCAAGTATGTGTCATCTGTTACCATGTTAGGAGAAATTTATGGAGGTAGAGTAGAGTACAAATGAAATACAAGGTACATGTTGAGATAGGTAAGTGTAAATACGTGTTGAGATCGGTAAGTGTAAATACATGTTGAATTAGGTAAGTGTAAATACGTGTTGAGATAGGTAAGTGTAAATACGTGTTGAGATAGGTAAGTGTAAATACGTGTTGAGATAGGTAAGTGTAAATATGTGTTGAGATAGGTAAGTGTAAATACGTGTTGAGATAGGTAAGTGTAAATACGTGTTGAGATAGGTAAGTGTAAATACGTGTTGAGATAGGTAAGTGTAAATACGTGTTGAGATAGGTAAGTGTAAATACGTGTTGAGATAGTTAAGTGTAAATACGTGTTGAGATAGGTAAGTGTAAATGTAGAAACAGGAATGAGAAGTAGGATTCATAAGTCAAAGAGAAAATTAATATCACTTTACTCATCTGCTAAATCTGAAGAGTGCCTCATCCCACCAAACAATGAAGTAAAAATGGTCTTAGGAGGGGGGGAGTATATTAAATATGGGGGGGGGGGTAAGTCTGAAAGACTGAAATTACAGTGATTCATCTAGGTGATAGAACACCTGTGGTCTCACATTTCAACAATTCCAGCCAGAGGGGGAATTAGATATCGAATTAGATATTAGGAATTATAACAGTTGTTTGGGCATCAAAATTGACAAGGAGCAGACTATTAAATATCTAGACATCACTTTTGATATAATTCTATCTTTCGTAAAACGTGAACAATGTCATTCAGAAAGTTGGGAAAGGTGTCAGTGCAGTCAAAATCATGGCATCTGCAGAGATGCCGCAGTGAACCCTTTTTCAGATGATGCAGACAGTGGTATTATCTGTGTTGGACTATGGTTTAGGTTTACTTACACTGTCGCAAACACAGGTGGATAGATTAGAAAGAGTTCAAAACAAGGCTATGAAAGCTGTCCTAGGATGCACAAGAGATATATCTATTGTGACCATGAGGTTTCTCCTAGACCTACCGAACATCAATGCAAGACATAAAATAGCTCAGGTTCAAAAATACTTTAAGGTCACCAATAATGATCACATCACCTCTTACACCAATCTCTAGACAACACAAAAGGAAAGTATATCAAGAAAGGAAGGCCTTGGATGCCAAAGCAGAAGATACCCTACTCAGAGTTTGTGAGCTTGAGGAAGTGGGAAGAGGCTGTGAATGGCTGACATTTTGCAAAGAGAGAAAGTTATTGACAACAGTTGTGATACAGATGGGAAGAGAGTGCCGCAACAGGGCTGCCAACAGAACAGAGGGAATGATACAAGAACTTATACTGCAGCACTTGAAGCTACACAATACAATAATTTACACAAATGGCTCAGTAACATAAGAAACAAACAGGTGTGGTTGTGGTTTCGTGGCCTACCAAAATGGTAAGAAATTAGCTGAAAAGTCAGCTGCATACCCCACTACTACATTGATTATGAGAATGGAAATAGAAGCAGTGACAGCTGCTCTTACTTGGCTGGTGACGCAACTACCAACAACTCAGTTATTCTATCTGACTCTCAAAGTATGCTGTGCAAGATAGAAAAGTTTATGATCAGAACTGAATGGAAACTACCCGTATTTTCTCCACTTTTGCTGTAAGGCGTTGCAGGATTGAATGATGATCGGTTTTCAGGCTATGGCACATTTGGTCACTGAAATGCAGTAATATTGTGATGTCTCAGAATATTGGTAGCTCCTTCGATCCACCTTATTTTTTTTTTTTTCTCTGTATCTTGCTGTTTCCATTTTCATGTTGTAGACCTATGCTCTTGCCTCTGGCCATAAAGGTTCATTCTCTGTTTTTCAATATAATTGACCAAAAATGTTATTCCAACAGTTCTTGTGATCTCTTCAATCTTCACATGATCTCTTCTTGTTCTGCTTTATTGCTTTTATTAGCCATATTATTTCACATGTAAGCTTCCTCGCATGTTCTTTTGTCTGAAACTGTTAACACAATGTTTGTATGAAGATTGAATTTATAATTTGCCTTTTGGTTTTCATTGGGATATATTTATTTTTCAAAATTGGTGTACATTCATAATTTACGTAGTTGGATTTTTAAATTATTGCCTCAACCTCCCTGTCCATTATTCCATCATCCGTAAAAATGCTTCCAAGATATTTAAATTGATACACTTGTTTCAGGAATTGATCATTTATCTTTATTTTGATTGTATTGGATTTTCTGCCCACACTCAGGCATTACTTGTTTTTTTCTGAATTGATCTTCATATTGTGATTGATTATTTATGATATCTTGCAGCTTGAACTTTGGAGTAGGCCCTGATCATCAGCAAAGAGTACCTCAAGTAGGTTATTTGAATACTAAGGATGGTAGTGTTTTTTCCAGTTTCTGTAATATTATCCATATAGATCTTTGAAATAGAGAAATACTATTGAGTATTCTTGAAAAATATAGAATAAAAGGACAATTATTAGAATGTGTAAGAGCTATACTACATACAAAAAAAGTGAAAATACAGTTATAACAAGTGCAAGACATACAAGATCTTGCCTGATCTTACTATCAGGCAGGAAAGTACCTGAGTACCCCACCAAATAGTAAAATAGTATTAAATGAGAAAAACTTAAAGCAGGTGAATAGTTTCAAATATTTAGGAACATTAATAACTTCAGATGGTAAATGCAAGACCGAAATTATAAGCTGAATAGGACAAGCTAAAGCAACATTCAATAAAATGAAAAATATCCTGTGCAACAATTCCATATCGATGGATACTAGAAAACGTGTCCTCAAATTCTACATTGAGTCAGTGCTACTATATGGAAGTGAAGCATGAACAATAAATAAGACATCACAAAAAACATTGGAGGCAGCAGAGATGTGGTTTATTCGAAGAATGTTATGCATTCCTTGGACAGCAAAGATTACTAATGAAGAATATCTAAGAAGGATGGATGTGAAAAGATGCATTATTGATAATATTAGAAAAAGACAGTCAACATTTATTGGGCACATAGTGAGAAGAGGAGGCATTGAGAAAATAGTGACAACAGGAAAAATAGAAGGGAAAAGATCAAAGGGAAGACCCAGAGAAAAGATATTGGACAGTTTGACTAAATGACTTTGATTGACAACACCAACAGAGATGATGTTATATATGAGAGATTGATGTACATGGAGAAATATGATCACCATCTTCAGGGGTTGCCAAACTTTTTAAAACCATGGCGCCCTTAACGTTCTGATTATTTCCGGCGGCACCCTTAATATGAAGCAAAACTTTTATTTGTCAATATTTTTCCATTTTGGCGAGGCTGTTGGGCACCCCTGGAAACTCTTTGCGGTACCCCTGGGTGTCTCGGCACTTGATGATGATGATGAAGACTTACAAAGTGGTTTTCAGTAACATCAGAAGTCGATAGCTGCGCAAGTTGCTTTTAATTCTTCACTGTAACATTTGCTTTAGTTTCAAAGTATTTCCTAACATTTGGGTGTGCTAAGGTTAGGATAATTGCAAATAGTATTCAGAATTTAGATAAATTTTATCTTAGCAGGTCAATTGGAGGCCTTTAACAGTGTGTAGCACACAGAAATAATGAGTAAGCAGTACAAATCACTGGAAAAGAAAAAAATTTTAAAAATCTTGTCTCTGATGAAAGTCTTGTGTTGTGATTGCGCATGCAAGATAGGTTAAGTAGCTGACGACATGGATAGCTGTTATTGTGAATATGCATTGGGCATAAGTTTTATGGAAATCTGTGACGTCGGCTACTTAAAAATGTAAACAGTGTGCTATTTATAGCGTAGTGAAGAACTAAAAGCAAATTTTACTGTCAATAGCTTTCTTTTGATCTACTAAGCAAAGATCTATACAAACCTTTTATCCTAGAAAAAAAACACTGTAATTACCTATTATTATTAGATGCTATTCATCAACATTAAGGGCCATCTCCACTATGAAGATTAATTGAATTGATCTCCAGCATCCCCTTGCTCTTGCCTTGATGGTGAGCTCTGCCGCCATGTCACCTGTCCATCTCATGTTTCTCTCTATTTGTAACTCCGCCTACCTCTTGGTCACCTCCCCTTGACTTTACCCTCAAGTAATGTCTTCAACAAGGTGTCGTGTCTTTTAGTTTTAATATGTCCAAAATGCTTTCTGTTTGATCTCTATTTCCTTTAACTTTAATAGTTTTTTTTTCATATGAAGAGTTGTTAGAACCTCTTTATTCATTTTCTTCTCTTTTCATTAAATTCTCCTTATTCTTTTATAGGCCTATATCACCATCTCAAATGCATCAATTTTTTCTACCAGTTTATTCATTTTCTATGTTTCTGAGCCATACATAAATAATATAGAATTAATAGATGTGGGAGAGTAACATCACAAGATGGACAAGTTAGTCTAGCAGAGTGCACCACCAAACTGTTACAGTCAACCTTCGTTGCGGAGACGGCACTTGATGATGATGAGATGCAGCATTTCTTTAATAATTCTTAATTTATAGTTTGTAATTTCTTTAGATGTCAATATAAATAGAAAGATTTATAATTATTTATAAAAGTATACGGCTAGTAGTAGACATTTTAATTACTGATGTTACTAGTGTAATCAGGTTAGTGATTAGAATTAAGCCTAAGTGATTCAGGAGTCACAAGACAAACAGAAAAAAATTAAACAAAAGTAGGTACTTGAACAAAATTTTAATAATGGTGCTAGATAATTACAAATAATATAGCTAGATAGCCCTTAAAAATTAAATTCAACGATACCTCAACCAAGTCCGTACGTCAATCCTGAAAAAAGTTATGATTTTTTTCTAATGAATTTGACATCAAAATAATTTACATGAACCATATAGGAAAATATAAATAAAACTTGTGACCACAAAGTGTAGCCAAGAAAAATAATTTCTAAAATATCTTTGTTATTTTCAATAATACAATTACACAAACTATACATTTTTGTGTTTGCGGAGACAAGACACTTATGTTGATCACATTTCTGGAATTTTCAGATGGACACAGAACTAACTGATATTCAAAATGGTGGATAATTAGCCTAATTTAATTATAATGAAAATAAATTATTTAGGGGCCTAAACTCTATTAACTCATTCAGGACTTATCGCCACTTTATCGGCTGTATATATTGGGTCTACAGGACCTTTCGCCACTTTAACAGTTTTGATTTTAGATCAATCATATATTGATCAGTTATATTTCGTTTTGCCCAGTTCAAGTTTTTATGTTAACCTCTGAACATTTGGGAAACTTCACTTCCTTTAGAAAACTGAAGACGACTCTCGTGGCTGTAAAAGCAACCATTTCTTTGACAGCCATACGCTGTGTTTGTTATTTCTGAATTTTCTGAAAAAAATGGCAAATCCCACTTCTTCTAGATACAGTGCAGAGCAAGCTATGGTTATGTTTCAGAGCTTGCTAATTAGTGAATCGGATAATGATGATTCCGATAGTGTTGACCTAGTGTTGAGTGGCCGAAAAGTAAGAAACCAAAGCAAACTGGTGTAGGTTTTATTAAAAATTTAGCAACTGTTTGCATCAGATCAAGGAATGTTAGTTCCTCTCATCTAATAGTAGTGATGAATCTACTGATTCAGAGGATTTAACTGGTACTTCTAGGTCTACTAATGCTACAAGTATTGATGCAATGCGTCAAACTTCCACAAATCAACAAGGTAGGCCTAGGACTGATGCTGTGTGGCATAAAGCCATAGAAGGAGAGAGTATAGAAGTATCTCACTTCAGACAGATACATTCTGGCAGCAAACTTGGCCTTCCTGACAATGCATCACCTCTCCAGTATTTGCTATCCTTGATGACAAAACCAATAATTGACAATCTAATAGCCAATGTAAATTCTTATGCCCAACAGAAATTGAAAATGAATACACCTCGAAGGAAATATTCTACTTATTCAAAATGGATTCCGCTCGACAAAAATATTTTAATGAAGTTTCTCGCCACCCTGATAAACATGGGTTTGGACCCCAAACATTCTATAAAGGATTTTCGGTCCACAAAAACACACAGAAGTAGCCCCTGGTTTGGATCAATTTTCAGCAGGACCAAATTCTTATTGATTTACCAATCAATGCTTCATGCGGCTGGAGCTGATGCACCGGGTAAATGTAAAATAGAGCTGTTCATAAATGAATTAGTTGCGAGCTTTCAGAATGCATTCTATCCTTATGAAAAAATATGTATAGATGAGATGGTTATAGGTCACAAGGGAAGATTTAGGCACAAGCAATATAATGCAACCAACCAAAAAAATACCATTTAAAGTAATACGGACTCTGCGACTCCATCACCGGATATGTTTTCAACCTGCTGGTATATTTTGTTGCGGACATAACATACAGGCTGGAAATTGACACAAAGTCTACCCACGCTGTCAAAATCTTTGAAAAACTACTAGAAGGCATCTCAGGACATCATCATTTGTTTGCTGACAGGTATTATTCTTTCTTACCTCTTGTCCAGTTTCTGCGGCAGAGAAATCACCATTATACTGGAACTCTCAATGTGAACAGACGAGGGTTTCCACCAGAAATAAAAAATAAAAAAACTAGCTGTCAATCAACCAAAATGGTTCATAAATGAGGAAGATCAAGTTATGTGTGTCAGCTGGAGAGATAAAAAAAATCGAAGAAACCTTGCCAACTGGTAACAACATGTGGAAGCATAACATGTGAAATTAGAATTGAGGGTAGGAGTGAAGTCCGGAAACCTTCACCCATTCATAATTACAATATGTCAATGAATAGGTGTGATAGAGTGGATCAGATGATTTCATATTATGGAAACCACACAAGAAAAACAGTAAAGTGGTGGAATAAAGTATTCATGTTGGTGTTGGAGATAACGTAACTAAATGCCCATATTTTATACACACTGAGCCTCTCATACCAAGAAGCCTATGCTCCTTTTAAACTTCAAGGACATATTGATAGAGGGACTCTGTAGTTTATTTGAATTAGAGGCACCTAATAACATTGATGCTGCTTTATTGTCTAAGCCAGGAAGAAAGCCAGTAAATACAGAGTTTGAGAGGTATCAGGGGACATGCCATCTCATTGACTTCGGTGGAAAAGACAGACAATCACAATGTGCTCACTGTGCTACTAAGCAAATGCGAAAGCTAAAGCTGTGACTGGATGTAAATATTTTCATTGCTTCTGGTGTCATTCAGAAAAATGTACAAAACTTTAACATTTATTTATAGAAATTCATCAAATAAATTGTATAATGAAGTGAATTGGATATACCTGTATAAGTATAAACATTCTTGAAAAATGGATTTAAACAATGACAAGTATGGATGGATACATTTGGGTAAGTCAAAATATTTATACTAATAAATTAACATTTTCATTTTCTTGTTTTTTGTCTTACTAACTGACTCTTACCTTGTGAAGTATTAGCATGTCAAGTGATAAAATGAAAAACACATGTAATGAAATTTTTCTACACCTGAAACTGAAAATTAATTTGGTCCAAACCTAAAAATAATCAAGTCCTGAAAGAGTTAAACATAATAAAATACCACAGAAACTATATATTTTTGTATTCGCAATGACAAGAGTCAAGATGCATCTGTTGATCACATTGCTGTGATTACCAGATGCGAGTAAAACTAATTAATATTCAAAATGTTAGCTAATTTACATAATTTAAACAAATGTTCTTGTTTTAAAAAATTAATTGTTGGTTTGGGCATTGTTTTACCCTCTAAAGTTACTACATATATAAAAAGAAAAATGGTTACAGAACTTAATATAAATCTAGCTTAAAATATGACAAACGATGCCATCCCTAAATGAAACCCTGTCACAAGATATTTACCTAAGCAAAATTTTCCAAACGCGCTAATCCCAGATGTCAAAAGAATATCATAAAATGATAAAATACTGAGTTTCCAATGTCCATATCATTGGTAGAGGTATGAGCCTATGAGTTATAGACAGGTTTATATGAAGTCCGTATTATGATAAACTATTGTTGCAACAGACTAGATATACTATGATTAAGGACTCTAGTGCATACTTACAAAAACGTTCACTGTACTATCTGAGCCAAATGGATTTTTTATTTTAAAAATACACTTTCAGTAATACTCTTTCTTGGAAATGTTACAAACATAGTTGCCACTCAATATTTTGAGGAGTCCAGTATTGATGAATCATCATCAGGTGCCATGCCGGGTGGCGTAGGCGGTCATGGCTCTCCACAGCTCTCTGTCCACAGTATTATGTATCAAAGTCGTTGTTGTTTCTTTGCCGTGCCAGGTTGTCAAACTGTCTAATATTTTCTCACGTTGTCGCCCTCTGTCTCTGGTGCCTTCAATCTTGCCTGTTGTGATTATGTTCTCTAAACCTGCCTGTCTCATGAAGTGGCCAAAAAAAGAAGATTGCCTGTTTCTTATATTGTTGATTAAGGTCCGTTTCGCATTTAACTCTTTTAACACCTCTACATTAGTTTTCTGGCAGTCCATGGTATTCTCAGCATTCTTCTGTAGAACCACATCTCTGTTGCCTCCAATCTCCCACTTTCCAGTTTTTTTGTTGTCCAAGACTCGCACCCATATGTTAGTATAGGGGTTATATAGCACTGCAGAACTCTCTTTCTCACCTCTAATGACAAGGTCATATTACACAGTATATTGTTCATTTTTCTGAATGTTGTTTTTGCCTGTCCTATTCTGCATCTTATTTCTGTTGAACTTCTTCCATCTGCTGTTATAATTGTACCTAGATATTTGAATTGGTGGACCTGTTTTAATACTATATCATTCACTATGATCTCGCAAGGTGTGTTATTTTCTTTCTTTGAAATAACCATTACTTCTGTTTTCTTGATATTTAGGAAGAGGCCTTTCTCTTTGCTTTCTGTGACTACTACTTTAATTAAGTTTTGAAGGTCTTCCTCACTTTTTTGCAATCAGAACAGTGTCATCCGCATATCTTAAATTATTTATGTTATGTCCTCCCACTGCTATTCCTGGGATATCTAATATTGCACGCAATATGTTTTCACTGTATAGAGAGAACAGGTCTGGTGAAAGCACGCATCCCTGTCTGACTCCTTGTTTTATTTGTTGAAAAGGGCCAAATTGCTTTCCTACTCTTATTGCTGCTGTTTGTTGCCAGTACATGTTCTTGATTATTCTTAAATCCTTGCTGTCAATGTTCAGATTCTCTAGCATGTGTATAATTTCACTATGTTTAACTTTGTCAAAAGCTTTAGTGTAGTCTATAAAACAGAGGTACAGATCTGTTTTTACCTCTATAGACCTCTCTATTAGTGTTCTCAATATATAAATCGCATTGTTGGTGCCTTTGCCTTCTACAAATCCACATTGTTCTGGACTTATTTCTGGTTTTATTTTGTTTCTCACTCTCTTCATGATGATTCTGAGCAGTATTTTGGTTATTTGGCTCATGAGGCTGATTGTACGGTGTTCTTCACATTCGGTGGTCCCTGGTTTCTTAGGTAATGCTATGAATATGGATCTCATTAAGTCATCGGGTATGTTTCCGCTGTTATATATGTCATTCAGCAATTTTGTGATTATTTCAACTCCAAAGTCATCTAAAGCTGCTAATTCTTCTAATGTTATATTGTCTGGACCTGGGGCTTTGCCATATTTCATGTGTCTTAGTGCCTCCCTTACTTCTGCTGTGAGTATTGATGGACCCTCGCCGTTATCTTGTATGTTTATTTCTGGTCTATTGTCCTCATAAAGTTCTTTGATATATTATGACCATCTCTGTACTATGTGATCTATCCCCATTAATACCTGCACTGTCTTAGATTTTAGACACCCTGTAACTGTTTGCGTTCTCTTTCCTGTTATCATCTCAATTTTCTTATATAGTAATGTTGTCTCTTGGTTGTAATGCAATTCTATTTCTGCGCATTTCTTGTTCAGCCAGCTTTCTTTTGCTATTTTGCATTTCTCTCGTATCTCCTTATGTATTTTCTGATATTCCACTATCTTGTGTTTATTTTTCCTTCTGGTGCTCATCAATTCTAATATTTCTTCTGTCATCCATTTTTGTTTTGATATATGTTTTACTTTTGGTATTATCTCTTTAGATGTTTGGTTTATCGACTGTTTTAGCATGTTCCATTGATCTTCAATACTCTGAATCTTTGCAATGGCATTGTATCTATTTTGTACAATTATGTTGTATCTTTCTTTAATGTCAGCATCTGATTTCAATAAAGCTAAATCTAATTTCATATTCCTTGGTGCTCTCTTGATCTTCTTTAATCTTATACACAATTTCGCTACCAGTAGTATATGATCACTGTTGCAGTCAACACCTGGCCTTGTTTTCATAGATCTAATGCTGTTTCTATGTCTTTTAGAGACTAAAATGTAATCAATTTGGTTCCGAGTATTATCACCTGGGCTAATCCATGTACACAGCCTTCTTGGATGTTGCTTGAACCATGTATTCCCTATTATTAAATTATGTGCATGTGCCCACTCTATCAATAAATCACCTCTTTCATTCTTAGTTCCTAAACCAAATCTTCCTGTCACATCTTTTATTTCTGTTTCACCTACTTTTGCGTTAAAGTCCCCCATTACTATAGTTACTTCCTGATTTTTACACTGTTTCATTGCGATTTCTAAATCTTCATATAAAATTTCGATGTCCTCCTCTGAACTGCTTGATGTAGGTGCATATACCTGCACAATGTTGATATCCAACGGTTTTCCTGTTAGTTTAACTAATATTACCCGATCTTATATTGCCATAAAACCCTTCACCGTTTTTCCTGTTTCTGTGTCTAATAATACTCCTACCCCCCTCTCGTGTTTTTGTCCTCCTGAGTATATGACTTTAAATTTATCTGACTGTATCTCTCCTGCCCCAGTCCACCTCATTTCGCTCATTCCTAGGATATTTATGTTCATTCTTTCCATTTCTTGCTTGATGTTGTCTAATTTACCACACTGCACTAACGATCTGACGTTCCATGTTGCTATATTTACACTAACTGAAGGCCTACTTCTGTGTGTCGCCATGACTTTCATCTTGGAAGAATAATGTGGTAGTTTCCCGTTGCTTTCCACATCCATATGGGGGATATCCATTTGTATCCGCTTCCTTCGACAATATTTTATGTCGGGACAAATGGGTGCCCCGCCCTGCCCAGTTGCAGAGCTACCACTTATACCGGTGGCTATCGGTCGCTTCCTTGTTCGCGCCTAGCGAACATCATGACGGCACGATCAACGACTAAACTCCAGACATCCCTCCAGGAATATTCAACTATCCACACTAGAAAACACACAAGGAATTTTCTGCACATTACAGTTATTATTCATTCACTTAAAATAACACATATTGATGAATAGCAGTGCTATTTGTTTACCTATCTGCAGTGATGGCATATCTAGCATTCCACTCACACTTAGGAGTCTGCAACCGAAAAACAAATATGAGATGTCCGCATAGAAGCCCAGCTCTCTCAACCTATTTATATATATATATATATTATATATATATATATATATATATATATATATATATATATATATATATATTATATATATATATATATATATATATATATATATATATATATATCGGTATAAGCCTATGTGTGTGTGTGTATAGGACTATAGGCCTATATATGATGTTGAAACAATCCCCTTAGTTGTGAGAAAGTTGACCTTGGCAATTCATAGCCTTTCTGACAAAATTACAGAATCTTGTTTGTAACTGAGACGACACACGGACTCATATAGGGTTGTCTGAAAGGCATTGTTGTATAAGGGGAGTTCATAGAAGCATGTTTAGTCACCAAATGGATGTATTTCAGTGTGCTGTGCCATGATTACACGTTCTGCGAAGTGCACACACTTCTGGGCCAACTATCTCATCATTCTTCTGTTTATTTGTTGACCTATCTTCAATGATTGCACATCTATCATTCCACGCCACTTAGGAGTGTCTGCCACAGAAGGACAATTATGAGATGTCCGCTGGCCTTCATCGAAAACACAGAGTTTTAGACCCCTAGTTTTTATTGATAGTCCGCCGTGTCTTAGTGGAACAATTTTAAAAAACCTGTGTTTTACGTAAGTACAATTGTCATGTTTGCCACATGGGCGATATATAGGCCTATAGCAGAATCCCTATATAGCAAATCATGTTTTATAACTTGAAAACTTTCATTACTTCGTGTTTTCCTGTTAAGATGTGCAGGGGGGGGGGGGCTTTTTAGTTGTGAAATAAAGGTCGCTATGCCATAACTGTCGCCACGGCATGTACAGGAAGAATTTGTTATTGCACCTCCGAAAGACAAAACCCTTAGGCCTATACCAACCGTGGATTGAATCCTGGACTTCAGGCTTCTGAGACCGCCGTTCTTACCACGTGATCCACTTATATAACAAATTTCCCTATTTAACGGTTTTCAAAATTCCCAATTATATTTATTCTTTACTTTTTGTATACTGAATTTCTATTATTACATAGCTTTTATAATGAGATGAGTTTTTATTATTTATATGTTATGTTCCTCCAGTGCCATAGGCGGCGCATAGTGCAGAAACCATAGCTTTCCATTTCTGTCTTTGTGTTGCCAGATCTTTCAGTTCTTGGGTGTTGATTAGGTTCATTGACTTGCCTTCTCTATTAATGGTTCTTCGTAGAGATTCTCTAGGTCTCCCTCGTCTTCTTACTTCCGGTGGCACCCAATTTAGTAACTGATGGGGACATCTAGACTGTTCATTCTGAGAGCATGATCGATGTGAGTCCATCGCCTTTGTCTAATGGAGGAAGATATATGGGTTTGTTTGCTTTTCTCTCGTATAGTAGTGTTAGATTTAAAGTCACTCCACGTAACGTTCAGAATGGTACATAGGCATTTGTTTGTTTGTTTTGCGTTCGCTCCATTGTAACCAGCATGGATATCCATGCGGTTTCCGCCGGGAGCGTGTTTACGTTGTGCCACCGTTGTGCACCTTGTAGGCCTAGCACATCCCATTTCGGCATGCCTTGACAATTCGGGTTGGCTACCCTAGCCTGTATTTTGTATTTTTAAGTCATCGTTGGATCTCGTGAAATCTAGTATATAATTTTGTATATGTTGATTTTAAGCCTATATGACTTGAGTAGTGTTGGAGACTGTCAAGCTTAGATTAAGCATCTGTGTGACCTGGATCTGAGGGCCAGGTCATCTGTGTAGTCAAGACCTTCGAAAACGGTATTATTAATCCATTTTATTCATGTCTACTCATTTTCAGTACTCTTTCTCGTGATCCAATCAATAGCGACGCTAAAAATTAATGGTGACATGATGCATCCCTGTTTAACGCCCGTAACAACTTGGAACCATTCTGACTTCTCAGCGTTTGTTTTGAACACAACAATGTGAGTTGGTGTAAAATGCCTTTATAACATTGATTATTTTAGTAGGAAAACCGTATTGTTGTAGAATATTCCATAGCGTAGGCCGATGATGACTATCAAATGCTTTTTCAAAGTCAAAAAAGGGGGTTGAAATTCGAGTGATTCTTCAATGATGATGCGAAGAGAGAATCGGTTATCTGTGCAGGAGCGAGCTGATCTAAAGCCTGCTTGTTCTTCTCTGAGTAATTTATCAACAGCATTCTTTAATCTTTCCAAGACGATGCTGAGAAAGACCTTGCCTACGAATGATAATAGGGTGATACCCCGCCAGTTGTTGCAGTCTAAGGGATCGCCTTTCTTGAGAGAATTTGATGATGATACCATCTTTCCATTGTTGAGGTGGGTTTTCATTGCACCAGACATCATTCACAAGAGAAAGCACGTTTTGTAGTGTGTTTTCATCAGAAGATTTAAGCATCTCACTTGTTATTTCATCAACGCCGGCGGCTTTGTTGTTTCTTAGCTTATGGATAGCAAATTTTAATTCGGTGACAGAGAACATTTTACATGATACTGGCATAGTTGTCATTAGTAAAGTCCTTAATAGCTGTTGGTTGTGGTATGTTTAATAGTTCATTAAAGTGTTCTGCCCACCACTTTGTTTGGTCGTGGATTGTTGATAGTAGTTTTCCGTTTTTATCTTTGATGGGTACGTTTGTTGTGACTATTATATTAACATAGTTGCTTGATTATATGATGTAGTATTTTGCTGTTTCCATTTTTTGCGGCATTGTCTGCTTTTAATGATAA